>MCJB01031661.1:175431-214240 GCA_002018475.1 Nicotiana obtusifolia
CTAAGTCCATATGATGTTTTAAGATTTGTTGATATATTTGGTTGAAGTCCCGAGGGCCTCGAATGGATTTTGGATGGGTGATGGAGTTTAACTTGGGCATGTCAAGAATGTTTCGATGTCGTTTCTTCAAGAATAAGTGGTATCATATTATGCAAATGGACTCCAAATTCAGTTTTAATTGAAGCATTAGATCCGTATAGAAATTTCGGAGTCATAGCAAACAGAATCATCCAATTCGGACATCGTATGAGAAAGTTATGCCTATTTTTGTGTCAGGGAATCTGTGGCTGCTGGAACCAGCGCCACCTGTGGCGCCCGAGGCAGAAAGGTACTATAAAAATGGGGGTTTTGACCATTTTGATAAGTGTTCTTTATCATAAATCCTTCATAGATCATGATTCCATACTCATTTAACATCATAAATCCATGAATCTATGGAAGAAAAATCAGATTTTTTTTTCCAAATCTTCCAAGAACGAAAAATTAAGATTTGAAAGCCAATCCGATGTCGAATTTGATAATTTTTGTATGGGTGAACTTGTTGGGAGATAAGGAACCCGTTGATGTGAAAATCTTTGAACTTCGAGAAGTGGGACCGGGGCTCGGGTTTTGCTAATTTCGGGATTTCTTGGTATTTTCGGTCGTTTTTGCTTGGGCTTTGTTCCCTCAACATATTGTGACGTAATGTTCTGAATTTGGATAGATTCGACGCACGTGGAGGCCAATTCGAAGGGCAAAGGCGTCGTAGGCTAGAAATGTAGCCGGTTCGAGGTGAGTAGTGATTGTAAATGATATTCTGAGGGTTTGAAACCCTGGATTGCACATCGTAGTGCCATATTGAAGTGAGGCACGCGCTTGATGATAAGCGTGGGGTCGTTTACTACAGGGATTGTGACTTGGTCCGTCCCGATTGATGATTTTTACTATATATTTTATTGAAACTTATTTGATATCGTCATGAATTGGGCTGATTGCCATATTTGGGCTTCGTGCCGGTTATGTGAACCCTTCAGGGGTATTTATCACTGTTTCCTCACTGTGTTGATGTATTACTTGAACTCAGTCATATTGATTTACACTGTTTTACCACACAGCCACTTTTACTCAGTTTTTGAGGTTTACATAGTATTTTTAAATGGTATATATTAGGCTGAGGACTACTATTTTACTATGCCCAAGGGGCAGGAGATGATTTTTCTGACTGAGTGCGGCCGGGGGCCAAATGTGATGTTTTACTGAGTGATATGAGGCCGAGGGCCTGAGATTTAAATGACATTTTAAATGATGTAAATGGGATCGGGTTGCACGCCGCTACGGGATTTGATGTGAATGGATCGGGTGGCACGCCGCCACGAGATATTGCGCTTGGGCCGTAAGGGGCCCCTCCCGGAGTCTGTACACCCCCAGTGAGCGCGGGTACCCATGGGAACGGGTGGCACGCGGCCACGAGACATGACGTGGCTAGTCATGCTGTTTTCCTTTGCTTCATGTTATTTTTACATGAGATGTTTGCATGTTTACTGTTTTGTTGTGGATTGTTTTATGCCTTGTGTGTTTTCTTACTTTCAGTCATTATTTATAATTATTACTCACTGAGTTGGAAGTACTCACATTACTCCCTGCACCATGTGTGCAGATTCAGGCTTATTGATTCCGCTCCGAGGCATTGACTACGATTGTCAGAGCGGTGACTCAGAGACTACGAGGTAGCTGTTGGCATCCGCAGCCCCGTATCTCCTTATATTGTTATTTCCAGTTTCTTCAAACAATTGTGCCAGAGATATTGTATTAATAATCTTGTTATTAGGATTTTATTAGTTGCTCATGACTTTGTGACAACCCGGTTTCGGGATGTTGTTGGGATGGTTCACTATGTTTTTCCGCAATCAACTGCTATTAAACTGTGTTGTGTTGTTCTCTTGTTAAATTTATTGCTTAAAATGAGTTATGGTTTGAATTGGCTGGCCTTGTCTTCACGAGAGGTGCCATCACGACCGGGTTTGGGATTTGGGTCGTGACAGCTTGGTATCAGAGCCTAGGTTACATAGGTCTCACAATTCATGAGCGGGTTTAGTAGAGTCTCGCGGATCAGTACAGAGACGTCTGTACGTATCTTCAAGAGGCTGCAGAACCTTTTAGGAAAAACTTCATATTCTTGATATCCTTATCGTACGGTTTGATTCTATTGAGGCTTATGCCTTTATATCCTTCCTACACAATCTTATGCAGCGCAAAGCACTTGTTATCAATTGGGTGTCGAAGAGTTGTAGTGGTACTACAGACGTGGTGCCAAATGCGTGTTCGGGCAGGGTATTATTGTTCCCTTTTGGAAGGATGTTCTTATGCTTCAGCTTAGTATCTGCATCTTCTATGGTTTTGAGACCGTGCACGAATTGCTACGATGTCTATGCGTTGTTGTCATACAATGTTGGTGAAATGGTAGAGTGCTCATATATGGAACGCGGCAGTAAATGACTCGAAAGGAAGATTTTCCAGTGTATGATTTAAAGGTTCAACATTTAATTCTAGCGAAGGAAAGCCAGTCGGACTATAGATGTCCATGTTTGGTTGATGAAGAAATAAGACTTGATATTTTCAAGCATGATGGAATTTTCAATATGATGCAGTGTCGTCGTCCTTGTTTGAACGCATTATGGTTCGTCGGTGTTACGGTCTTCTTGGATTTTTGCCTTCGGGGCATGGTGCTAAGAAATGGTGCCTGAAGGGTGGTTGCCAGGGATAGCTTTGTGCAGCGGTTCAAAAATTGAATTAGTATTTCTAATGTGGATGGCTCGAGAAAGATGATATTCGAAAAGGCTTAGAGTCGGTAACATTTTATTGGTTCTGGTGCTACAGAGATGGATTTCGATTTGATGCAACAGGTGAGCAGCGAAGTATGAGGAACGACATGGCAGGAAGTGTTTCGCGGTGGTTGAAGTACTAACATGCCAAGTATGAGAAGCAGAGGTTGAAAAGTTGCTTAAAGGAGATGGTTTAACCGAAATAAGAGTGACAGATTAGCATATGGATTCTGTGGTAGGATAGCCGCGTGCCTTGAGAAAGTGTAGAATGGTTTGGGAATCATGATGGAAGGTGATTTGGACAACGTATTTTATTTGGAGTGATGGTTGTTGTACGAAAAAAAAAAGATCGAATATGGAAGAAAGGATTTTGTTTGAGATGAATAGGGGTGTGAAGATCTGATTATCGTTTCAGGTGCAATATGACTTGAGTTCGTAAAGTATTGTTGAACTTTCAGTTGATGTCAATACGGAAGGATCAGACTTATACAACTGGTGGGCGAGCATGAGCTCAGGAGAATTTGCTGATTACGGGGTAGTTGTACCCTATGCAGCGTCGTTAGAAAATGTCGCTAAGGAATTCCACAGGTGGGTTATCTCCTGTGAGCAGGTTAACGGTGGCTTGATATTGATGAAGCTTCTGCGAGGTATATTACTTGCTACCCAGTAAGAGGTTGAGTGCGCGACTATGACTTGTGATCCAGGATGTTCATGAAAAGTTCAACAAAGACTTCGAGAAGTCTGTCGGGTTAATGGTGCGAGATCATGGTAACTGAGGAGGAGGAATCGTCGTAGGCTCTACATTATGTGACGGTGGCTTAAAGCTAAGTGGGGGAGAGCCCCACCGTTTACAATTGGATCGCGTGGTTGTCTGCTCGTGCGATTTCTGGTTATCGGTACGTTGGCGGTGTATTTATGACTAAGAAAAGGAAATATTAGGGGTAATTCAGCAAAGAACTACATGGGCGTGTGCTATATTCGGCGTTATCGATGCATGTTCAGGTTTTTGGGAAGACTCGAAGCTTGTGTTTGGTGGACATGATGTACATGGAAAAGAGCACAGTCGGTTATCTTTGGGACTAGGTTAGAGTGATGGACCCTCGATAACGGTCCTAGTGGATTCAAGAATTAAAATGCAGTGCCTAAGGATTTCGGGTCCGATGTGTGGTTAAGGATCGAGTCTTCACAGTGGGTTGCGAATGAAACTTGGAATATTCTATGTTACCATCGGGTATGCGGTGCAGTATTGGAGAAAAGAAAGAGATAGCTTCGGATTCGCAGAAGGTCTTGCAAAGTGGGTGTACCAGTCTGAGATAATATTGAGCACATAAGGAGGGTATGAGATGGTTCATGAGTATTGAGACGATGTGGTCTCACGATTAGGGTCACTCGAGGTGAATGCGAATTGAGTTCACTATGTTGTGAATGGAGCTATTATATTTCTAAGTTAGGTCAAGAGTAAATTGAAAGAAATTGGGTCGGTTAGCAATGGTTTAATCGGTGTGATGGTGGCAATGATTAGTTCCTTCGGCGTGTGAAGTTTTACATGTGGTATGTGGTTGTACGTGCAGGTCTGATAGCCACCATGACTTGATTGATTTGGGAGATATTGCTTCAAATGGCCCTTTTGTGTGAATGGACTCCGGAAGAGTTATGATGGTTTACACCACAACTTGAGGTTTGTATTTTCTGTGGTTATGGGAATTCAGTTGCATGTGCCATAGTTATTCTGAAATGAGTTGAGTGAAAGGGGTTGTAGCCAATGAAGTATTCATTCTACTAATAGTTCAGGGGTTATGAGAAATTCTTTTAATCTCGCGTAATGGTATCATGTTTGAATCGGTAGGTGGCTACGAGCTTCTACACGTCTCTTTCGTCGTGGCAGTATTGCGAGATTTGGAACGAGATTTATATGCGTCATGCGATGTGTTGCGGGCACCAGATTCCTGAAATTCCAGTTAATGTGGTCGAAGGATGTTATTATGGGCAATCGACTTATATGGTGAGTTTGTGAATTTGCACTCTACTACTGTGTTTACCCCTGTTGGGAGATTTTGATGGTCTTAGCCGTGTCTATCATTTTTGTTTTCTACACTATTGAGGGCTATGAGTCCAAAAGTGACTTTTTGTTACTCACTACAGTGGGTTTTCATGTAATTTCGGGATAATTGATTAAAGCTTTATGAATTATATGCCCTACCGGTATGGGAGTTCATTATGTGTCGTGATTTCGAGTAAGGGAAATTATTTTTAAAGGAGAAATGGATAGATTTCGGTTGGCACGAGTGCATATTACTTGTGATTCAGAGTTGAGAACAAGATCCTCGCATTTTTAATATGATGTGAAAAGCTTAAACTGAGCTATGAGCCGCGGTGGAAATTATATAAGGACGAGATCCTTGTGATGAAAAATTAGGTGTTTTAAATTCTCCCTGTGTGGAATTAAATTTGTACTATAGTACTGATAGGGAGCCATGCCTGTTAGGCTTATTTGATAATTCTTCTATGTATTTCTGTGCACATTTAGCCATATTCGTGCTGTAATTATTGAGTTCTAGCCTACAAGGGGAGTGTCCAGGTGGCGTTAAATGTGACTCATTAAATGAGTAAATAATTATGAGGTCTTCATGCCTCGTGAATTGCTGTCAGAGTTGTGAAAATTTGAAATGAGGTTTTGGTTAAACTGAGGTTAATTGACGATGCTGGAATTAATTATGAACAGCTATTATAACCAGAGACGTGGTTATGGGCACACATATGATGGGCGCGCAAGCACGAGTTGCTACAGTCGGTTGAGACTAACACACTGTATTGAGTTAAGTGGGCTGTGAGAAATTTGGCTTTGAAGTTTATAAATGTGGATAAAAGAAATAATCTTCAATTGAGATGGTGTTGTCGGATCCATGTTAAATTTAAGGTGACGTGGAATCACCCGCGAGTGCGTGTAATAATACATTTAGAAATTTAATGTCCTCGGAATAATTCTTGGCACGTTCGAGGACGAACGTTTGTTTAAGCGGGAGAGAATGTGACGACCCGGCTAGTCGTCTCGTGAGTTACCGCTCCGTTTTCCTCATTTTCCGTCTCATCGTTATCCATGTTTTATGTGATCGAGTTGAGTAGTTTGCGTTAGGAGTGAGTTTGGCAAGAAATGAGACACTTAGTCTCTTTTAAGAAGGTTTTAGTTGGAAAAGTCAACCGGATGTTGACTTATGAGTTAGAGGGCTCGGATGTGAGTTCCGATGGTTTGGTTAGCTTCGGGAGGTGATTTATAACTTAGGAGTGTGATAGGAATTGGTTTTGGAGATCCGGTGTAGAATTAAGCTTGAATTGGTGGAGTTGTATTTTGGCGATTTCCGGTTGTTAGGCGAGATTTTGATCCGAGGGTTGGAATGAAATTCTGAGAGTTGCTATAGCTTTGTATGGTGATTTCGGACTTAGGCATATGTCCGGATTTGAAATTGGAAGTCCGTAGGACAATTCAACGCATTTTGGCGAATGTTGGAAAATAGAAGATTTTTGGAAAGTTGACCGAGGAGTTGACTTTTTGATATCGGGGTCGGAATAAAGTTTTGAAAAAGTTCATAGGTCCGTTATGTTATTTATGACTTTTGTGCAAAATTTGAGGTCAATCGGATTCGATTTGATAGGTTTCGGCATCGAATGTAGAAGTTGGAATTTGTTAGTTTCATTAGGCTTGAATTGGTGTAGGATTCGTGTATTTAGCGTTGTTTGATGTGATTTGAGGCCTCGACTAAGTCCGTATGATGTTTTAAGATTTGTTGATATATTTGGTTGAAGTCCCGAGGGCCTCGAATGGATTTTGGATGGTTGATGGAGTTTAACTTGGGCATTTCAAGAATGTTTCAATGTCGTTTCTTCAAGAATAAGTGGTATCATATTATGCAAATGGACTCCAAATTAAGTTTTAATTGAAGCATTAGATCTATATCGAAATTTCGGAGTCATAGCAAAAATAATCATCCAATTCGGACATCGTATGAGAAAGTTATGCCTATTTTGTGTCAGGGAAACTGTGGCTGCTGGAACCAGCGCCACAGGCAGCGCCCGGCGCCACCTGTGGCGCCCGAGGCAGAAAGGTACTATAAAAATGGGGGATTTGACCATTTTGATAAGTTTTCTTTATCATAAATCCTTCATAGATCATGATTCCATACTCATTTAACATCATAAATCCATGAATCTATGGAAGAAAAATCAGATTTTTTTTCCAAATCTTCCAAGAACGAAAAATTAAGATTTGAAAGCCAATCCGATGTCGGAATTTGATAATTTTTGTATGGGTGAACTCGTTGGGAGATAAGGAACCCGTTGGACTGAAAATTTTTGAACCTCGTGGGCCCGGGGCTCGGGTTATACTAATTTCGGGATTTTTTGGTAATTTCGGTTATTTTCGCTTGGGCTTTGTTCCCTCAACATATTGTGACGTAATTGTTCTGAATTTGGATAGATTCGACGCACGTGGAGGCCAATTCGAAGGGCAAAGGCGTCGTAGGCTATTTAGCCGGTTCGAGGTGAGTAGTGATTGTAAATGATGTTCTGAGGGTTTGAAACCCCGGATTGCACATCGTAGTGCCATATTGAAGTGAGGCACGCGCTCGATGATGAGCGTGGGGTCGTTTACTACAGGGATTGTGACTTGGTCCGTCCCGATTGATGCTTTTTACTATATATTTTATTGAAACTTATTTGATATCATCATGAATTGGGCTGATTGCCATATTTGGGCTTCGTGCCGGTTATGTGAACCCTTCAGGGGTATTTATCACTGTTTCCTCACTGCGTTGATGTATTACTTGAACTCAGTCGTATTGATTTACACTGTTTTACCACTCAGCCACTTTTACTCAATTTTTGAGGTTTACATAGTATTTTTAAATGATATATATTGGGCTGAGGACTACTATTTTACTATGCCCGAGGGGCAGGAGATGATTTTTCTGACTGAGTGCGGCTGAGGGTCAAATGTGAGGTTTTACTGAGTGATATGAGGCCGAGGGCCTGAGATTTAAATGATATTTTAAATGATGTAAATGGGATCGGGTGGCACGCCACCACGAGATATTGCGCTTGGGCTGTAAGAGGCCCCTCCCGGAGTCTGTACACCCCCAGTGAGCACGGGTACCCATGGGAACGGGTGGCACGCCGCCACGAGACATTCGGTTTATTTGGAAAAGAGGTCAATCTTAGGGGAGACCATTCGAATGGTTGAATTGATGACTTCGCTTCGATCTCTTCGCATGACGTGGCTAGTCATGCTGTTTTCCGTTGCTTCATGTTATTTTTACTTGAATGTTTGCATGTTTACTGTTTCGTTGTGGATTGTTTTATGCCTTCTGTGTTTTCTTACTTTAAGTCATTATTTATAATTATTGCTCACTGAGTTGGAAGTACTCACATTACTCCCTGCACCATGTGTGCAAATTCAGGCTTATTGATTCCGCTCCGAGGCATTGACTACGATTGTCAGAGCGGTGACTCAAAGACTACGAGGTAGCTGTTGGCGTCCGCAGCCCCGTATCTCCTTATATTGTTATTTCCACTTTCTTCAAACAATTGTGCCAGAGATATTGTATTAGTAATCTTGTTATTAGGATTTTATTAGTTGCTCATGACTTTGTGACACCCCGGTTTCGGGCTGTTGTTGGGATGGTTCACTATGTTTTTCCGCGATCAACTGCTATTAAACTGTGTTGCGTTGTTCTCTTGTTAAATTTATTGCTTAAAATGAGTTATGGCTCGAATTGGCTGGCCTTGTCTTCACGAGAGGCGCCATCACGACCGGGTTTGGGATTTGGGTCGTGACACATTCAAGCCACTTAGTAAAAAAGGGGGTTAGTGTGCACTGACCTTCTGAAGGGCAGCGAACTATGTGAGGGAGTGTTTGACAGCCTTTTAGGAATCCAAACTCAAGACCACTATAGGAGTTGAACTCAAACCAAAGAAGACAAAAAAAAAACAGAAAAATTAGAGAACACTTTTTGAGGAAATCTTAAATTTTAACTCTTTTCTTACTTTTTATTGTGTTTCGGATAGTATTTAAGGTTTCATAGGTGAAGACATTGAATGCCCCTTTTATAGTGGCATTCGAGCCACTTAGTATTTCGGTTGATTTAAACAAGTAGTGAAAAGTGACAACAGTCGGATGATGATAGCAATAGAGGTGATGTTAGTGAAGAATAGAGGGGAAAAGGAACACCAATTTACTTGGGCATGAGGAGATGGCCGTTGAAGCCTTTGGACTATTGGTCAAACTCTAATGTCCAGAGGTTACTGTGTTTGACCTCTGGACATCGAAAAATGATGATGAGTTTGCAGATGATGGTCATGCATGCATTTATTCGACGGAATAGAGGAAGGATTGATAGTATATCCATTTGTGCATTTTAGGTTTAGGGTTCTGAGATTCAAAATACGAATTAAGTTGACAAAAAAGGAATGGACGCCGGTGTGATTTGCGGCTAGAAGGGACAAGATAGATGTTTCAGGGTTCGATTGGTATGACCTCGCACAAATTTTTGCAAGATTTTCGGATTGATGGGATTGATAAGGATGAAAGAAATGAGAGAGAATGGGGAAAGACGGGCGGCCAGGTGAGATGCAAATAAGTAGGGTTAGGGGTGTTTGGTAGGTTTAAAATGCGAGACAAAATTGGGGCTATTGGATCTTTGGATCTACGACCCTGATATTTCTGGGAGATGAGTATTAATAAAAGTTTTATTATGAAAAACGACGGCAGTTGGATCCTTATTATCAAACGGTGGAGATGAGGTTTAGACGAGAATTAAAAGAAAAGAGAAAACAAAAATTAATTATAGACCGTTGATGTGTTGATCAACGGTCCAGATGTGTTATCTTTCTTTTGTAGGTGTGGGAGAGGAGCGGCGTGGCATGATACCATTAGTTTAGAGGAAGTGGTGTGGATTGCCAACATAGAGTAGGAAGGATGGGTCTGGACTGGGTCAAGCTGTTTGGGCTCATGTATTTGGGCGGAAACAACTGAAATGGACTTTAACACATAGCCACATTGAGTCTAATCTATTTTTTGCAATTGTAATCTTTCGAGCTTTTAACCCCTTTAAAATCAACTTAATTAGGATTAACTAATTGTAATTAAATATAATAAAATATAATCATCAAATATATTATTAAATACTGTAATTAATTATTGATTGCTATAATATTTCATTTATTGAATTATGAAACTAGTTTTGGCTACTTAAAGTAAATAAGACAATGTAATTATAAATTGAGGATTAATTTATTAAATTAATTGTAAAACTTGCTTATTAAGCTCTAAAAGTTATTTTAATATTTTAAAATAGTAAGAATAATATAATTGATAAATTCCAATCTTAAGGGTAGCAACAGTATAGCTGCATGGATTACTAAGAGTATAGAACAAACAGGATATCAACAACAGTCCTGTTAGCTAAAGTTATTAAAGTATATAGGTCAAGATAATATGAACTGCTGGGAATTCCTTTTATAATATCAAAATAATCACATAAGTAGGAGGGTCAACAATCTGGAACAAGAGCATGATTTCAGTTAGCTCAGTTGACCTAGTATTATTGTTTAACTAACAGAGATAAATTTCACAAAATCAGCACAAAAATTTACTTAACTTAATAACAGAGGTTTAGTGAGATTAATCATCAGAATAATATTTAGTTCGGAGTCAGTTTTACTAATTGAATCATTAAAGATAAGGTTCAATTACACAGATTCGATGACACGATCAATATAACATATTTCAATCAGAAAGCTCCTAAGTTAACAATGAAAATAACATGCAAAGGCTGGTCATGACAAACACAATTTCATATCATCAATAGCTAAAATAAACGATAGAGAATCAACTACAAAATCATCATGAACACAGAACCATATCACTAATTCAAAGTAAGAAAGGGGGTTAGTGTGTACTGACCTTCTGAAGGGCAGCGAACTATGTGAGGGAGTGTTTGACACCCTTTTAGGAATTCAAACTCAAGACCAGTATAGGAGTTGAACTCAAACCAGAGAAGCCAAAAAAAAAACAGAAAAATTAGAGAACACTTTGTGAGGAAATCTTAAATTTTAACTCTTTTCTTACTTTTTATTGTGTTTCGGATAGTATTTAAGGTTTCATAGGTGAAGACATTGAATGCCCCTTTTATAGTGGCATTCAAGCCACTTAGTTTTTCGGTTGACTTAAACAAATAGTGAAAAGTGACAACAGTCGGATGATGATAGCAATAGAGGTGATGTTAGTGAAGAACAGAGGGAAAAGGGAACACCGATTTACTTGGGCATGAGGAGATGGCCGTTGAAGCCTTTGGACTATTGGTCAAACTCTAATGTCCAGAGGTTACTGTGTTTGACCTCTGGACATCGAAAAATAATGATGAGTCTGCAGATGGTGGTCATGCATGCATTTATTCGACGAAATAGAGGAAGGATTGATAGTATATCCATTTGTGCATTTTAGGTTTAGGGTTCTGAGATTCAAAATACGAATTAAGTCGACAAAAAAGGAATGGACGCTGGTGTGATTTGCGGCTAGAAGGGACAAGATAGATGTTTCAGGGTTCGATTGATATGACCTCGCACAAATTTTTGCAAGATTTTCGGATTGATGGGATTGATAAGGATGAAAGAAATGAGAGAGAATAGGGAAAGACGGGCTGCCGGGTGAGATGCAAATGAGTAGGGTTAGGGGTGTTTGGTAGGTTTAGAATGCGAGACAAAATTGGGGCTATTGGATCTTTGGATCTACGACCCTGATATTTCTGGGAGATGAGTATTAATAAAAGTTTTATTATGAAAAACGACGGCAGTTGGATCCTTATTATCAAACGGTGGAGATGAGGTTTAGACGAGAATTAAAAGAAAAGAGAGAACAAAAATTAATTATAGACCGTTGATGTGTTAGATCAACGGTCCAGATGTGTTGTCTTTCTTTTGTAAGTGTAGGAGAGGAAGGATGGGTATGGATCGGGTCAAGCTATTTGGGCTCGTGTATTTGGGCCAAAACAACTGAAATGGACTTTAACACATAGCCACATTGAGTCTAATCTAATTTTTGCAATTGTTATCTTTTGAGCTTTTAACCCCTTTAAAATCAACTTAAGTAGGATTAATTAATCGTAATTAAATACAATAAAATATAATCATCAAATATATTATTAAATACCGTAATTAATTATTGATTGCTATAATATTTCATTTATTGAATTATGAAACTAGTTTTGGCTACTTAAAGTAAATAAGACAATATAATTATAAATTGAGGATTAATTTATTAAATTAATTGTAAAACTTGCGTATTAAGATCTAAAAGTTATTTTAATATTTTAAAATAGTAAGAATAATATAATTGATAAACTTCCAATATTAAATTGCTATTAATTCAACAATATTAATTATTTTTTCTTATTATCTTTTAGAAAAAATAGGTATTATTGATTAGAAAATAGTTTTACCACATTTGTTGCTAATTAATAAGTAAAACTAATTTTATTTTAAAAGGGAGGGTCAAAGTTGGTCGTCAACAGTGTCACGACCCCAATTTTTCTCCGTAGAATGTCGTGATGGCACCTAGTCTCTATCACTAGGTAAGCCTAATAGACATGCAGAATATAATTGAGATAATGATTAAACTCTCAAATAACTTAAAAACTATCATAAAAGAACTCTGTAACTCAATAGAAACAACTCCCAAAAATCGGTAATATCAAGTAACAAGCTCTATAAGTGTATACTGAACATCCCTATACAACAATATCTATAATAAGGGAAAATGAAATAGAACTAGATATAGGGTGGCCCCGAGGCCTGCGGACGCCGACAGTTATACCTTGAAGTCTCCAAATCCGAACTCGACTCATTGGTGCCTGGGCTGGTAAGAGTACCTGGATCTGCACAAAATGATGTGCAGAAGCGTATCATGAGTACACCATAACGTTATCCAGTAAGTGCCAAGCCTAACCTCGGTAGAATAGTGACAAGGTTAGGTCAAAGCCTACTTGAATAAATAAGAAAACTGAACAGGTATATAACTGTGTGATAATGATAAATAATGGAAATGAGATAATGAAGAGATATACCAAGAATAGCTACTAAACTAAGGCAATTAGGCATCACGAAAGAAAACAAGGAATAACATGCTAAGGAAGCAAAGCAAACAAAACACGGGAGATGTAATAGAAAAGTACCAACAAGATTCACTACCGAGGTACCGCCTCGTAGTCTGGTATTACAAAACAAATCACAATCTTTCCTTATATCACCGCAGGAGTCTCATTTAGTTTGGAAAATCATTTTTCCTGAAATAACTTCTCGTGTTTTAGCCCACCTTATCACACTGCGTGGCTTCAAGAAGTTCCCCTACTAGCAACACGCGTATCAAACCCACTTTATCTCACCGTATGCGTTTCAACTCCAATCCTTATACCACCGCATGTGTATCAATATCACAACATATCACAAATCGCACTTCAAGTGCCCAATATCACAACTTGCCAAAGAAGTCAACAATAATAGTGTTGCCACAATAAGTAGCCCAAGGCTCAACCACAATATGCACAAGAGTCTCAACAATAACAACCGAAAGTGACTAACTCAACAAAAATGGTATTTCAACAATTTAACAGTTTGTCTCAATGTGAATTATGGTCTTCATAACTCAATACCAAACCCTGCAATAAGATATTCCAAGAAATAGAACTTCAAATAAGGGACTCAACGGTTAAATAATGAATAAGGAATAGAGCGAACAATAACTTCAACTAAATATGTAAAGACAACTAGTAAGCCTTTCCCGCGATTTTCCAACTCCGAACGACTCGAATCTAACCAAAACAACTTCATACCTTAAATATAAACTATAGGAAGCTATTATGAACAATAAACTTGCAATCTTTAAAGAGAAACAAAAAGTCAACCCGAGCCCACATCTCGGAACCCGACCAAAATTACAAAATCTGAACACCCATTCGATAACGAGTCCAACCATACAAGAATTATTAAAATCTGACTTCCAACCGCCTTTCATATCCCCAAAATTTAGTCTAAGAAGTTTCACAATTTTTCCCCAAATTTTCCAACTCAAACCACTAAGTAAATGACAAAAATAACGATGGATTCATGTAATATAGCAAAATCCAAGTTAGAATTACTTACCCCGATGATTTCCTTGAAAATACCTTGAAAAATCACCCAAAACCAAGCTCTCTAGGTCCAAAGATGGAAAATGAAATAAACCTTCGACCTAAGGTTTATCTGCCCAGCGATTTGCGCTTCTAGGGGCATAAAGTCGCGATTCCAACTAAGGTCGGGCAAGTCCGCTTCTGTGGAGAAACATGCGCACCTGGGCATTTGCTTCTGCGAAAATTTTGGCGCACCTACGCATTAGCGACTGCGGAGAGACCTCCGCTTCTGCGTCCCCTGGCCTTCTTGGCCACATCTGCATCTGCGACCAATTTCGTTGCACCTACGAGCTCGCTGATGCGGAAAGCACCTCTTATCTGCGATCACTGCCTGTCCCATAGCTTCTTGCTTTTGCGATAAACCTCAGGCACTTGCGTGTCGGCACCTAAGGCCAAACCCTCCGTTGGTGCGATGACACCAGAACAACAGCACTTCAGCAAGACACCAAGGCCAAAAATGATCGAATTTTATCTCAGTTCACACTCGGGCCCCCTGGGATCTCCTCCGAATGTACCAGCAAGTTCCATAACACATAACAGACCTACACGAGGCCTAAAATCACATCAAACAACATCGATTCTATGAATCACAACCAAATTCAAGCCTACTAAAACTATGAACATCCGACTTCCAAAAACTAACCCTGAATCACACCAAAACAACTACGGTTGACCTTAAATTTTGCACACAAGTCATAAATGACATGATGGACCTATTCCAACTCCTGAAATTGGAATCCTACCCCGATATCAATAAAGTCAAATCCTGGTCAAATTTCTCAACCTTCTAAACCTTCAAATTTCTAACTTTCACCAATTCAAGCCGAAACAACCTACGGACCTCCAAATTAATATACGGACACGCTCTTAAGTCCAAAATGAACATACGAAGCTATTGAAACCTTCAAAGCTCCATTCCGGAGTCGTCTAGAAAAAGTCAAACTACGGTCAACACCTTTAACTTAAACTTCCAACTTAGGGACTATGTTTCCCATTTCACTCCAAAACTTTCCCCAAACCAAAACCAAACACCCCAAAAAGTCACATATCCACAATTTATCATTGAGGAAGCAATAAATAGGAGATCGGGGCCAAAATACTCAAAACAACCTACCGGATCGTTACAAATAGCTGCCCTTTGTTTACCAAAGATGATGAAAGAGTTTGTGGGCTAAAAAATTTACTTAAGACCAATTTTGTGCTAACTCTAGGAATATATTGTAGAGATGGTACATAGGATTGGGAAAGATCATGGGTTGTGAGATTAAGGGACGAGTTCTAGATTTGAATCGCCTATATACCTCGAGCTTGACGAGGATCAGACCTCATGTAGTTCTGGAATAATGATTTGGAAATGGCGTTACTTGTAGGAATTGCCCCAATATCTTGTTATGAAGATATTGCAAGACGACAAGATTTTGGAACCCGAATGACTTCAGGGATTGTAGCTTGATTATGAAACTTGAAAGACTTGACGATTTTGGAGTTCTACTAATTGAACTGAGTTGGAGTTTGGATCCTTAGCTCGCTTATGAGTTTGTTGTCCCTTATAGCGGTGTAACTTGGTTTGCTTCTTAGAAGAAGTTCAACAATGTATTATTTGATCCTGTAAAAAGAAGATACACACATACCCATAAATCGTAATGCAAATACGTTAAGGTATGATGTAAATATACAGGAAGGATGACGCCTGGCTGCCGACTAGCTATTATTTGGGATATTTTGGCAATGGGATGTTTGAATCTAAACTCTCCGAGTGCTGGAGCGTTATTTGGATGCCGAGGATGGGCCTTTGAATCTGACTTGATTGTTAGTTGGGCTGTGTGCCGTTTTGCAGCTGTCATAGCATTTGAATCTCCTTGTGATGAGAGCAGTTGACTTTGAATTTAAAATCTCTGCATGATGGGAGTGTCTCCATGCGATGGGAGTAATTGACTTTGAATGTAAAATCTCTGCACGATGGGAGTATCTCCGCGCAATGGGAGTATTTGACTTCGAATGTAAAAAGTACCTGTAAGCTACATAAAATAAAACGTCAAAACATTCAAGATAAAGCAAAGAAGTAAATGAGCATGCCTAAGAGATACTCTTGACTGCAGAACAAATTTGTGGCCGTCAATCGGCGGAACGTGTGACAAAATCAAATGGTCCATCCTTTGATTGACGAAGTCGGCGACGAGTTTTGCAACTATCTACTTGGAATCTCTGATGTGGTGGAGTAATGGTGCAATCTGCGCAAGGTGCTCCCGTTGGTGTAGCTAACAAATTGCTATATAAAGGACTTCGATTGGCGGGGGTCGATTTGCTATATACGAGGCTGCGATTGGCAGGGCTGGCAGTTTGATATGTACAGGATGCCCCGATTGGTAGGGCAAGAGATTTGCTGTATACAAGGCTCTGATTGGCGCGACCGGCGGTTTGATATGTACAAGGTGCTCCAATTGGTAGAGTAGACGATTTGCTATATACTGGTGGGCGCTTCGATTGCGTCGAAGGCTTTATTCCGGAATACCTGCAAAGAATTTGAAGTTAGTCCTTAACTATAAGAGGATGAATTGAATAATAAAGGAGATAGGGGATCATTAAATTGTAGCAGTCAGTCATTGGTCCTAGTGCGCTCTGGTATCCTTTGATTCTGTCAATCCTGCATTTAATGAAAATTCTTAGTAGGAGGTGAGATTTCTGTTGATCGTAGACCTGGCCTTGCCCTGGATTTGGTGGGTTATACCATGAAGTTTGATAGGTAGGGGAATAGAATTTTTCTAAAGATATTTGAAAAACCATTTATGTTTATGGCAAACGTCATTGTTCTAGATTATGACATGTTTAGAAGTTCCATATGATGGGAGTAACGTTTCTGGATGGCTCCATCCGGTTGATGGTGATCTCCTGGATATGCCCCTGATGACATAGCTTCTTGCCGTTGCGATCACATCCCAATCTAAACAAATGAATTACACATGCTTTCCTAGGGTTATGACCGAACCATTTTAGGTTGGCTATGTATCCGAGCAAAATCAGTTCTAAACGTAGTTCGAGGATGATAGAATGAGACAATGAATTATGATGACTGAGCCTGACTCAAGCAGCTTACATATCTAAATGGAATCAAGTCAAAGCGTAGTTCGATTATAATAGATGAAAAGTGATGAAATTTCAAATGTTATGGACGAGTTTGACTCAGACTGCCTATGTATCCAAACAAAATCAGGCCAAGATATAGTTACAATAGATGACTGAATCCGATATGGATTTCCTATGTACTCCTCCCAAAGGAAATCAAGTCATGGCATAGTTCCGAATACATGCGAAATGATATTTTGATTTTCTATTACAAGAAGGGAGGGATACCGGACCCTACGTGGGTTGCCTACATATTCCACCATGGGAAGTCAGGTCAGATGTAGTTCTGTCACAACAAAGCCCTAATTCTATTGTCTTCAAATGTAGTATCTCTTGACTGCGTCTGAATTGATGGGCTTTGTGCTGACTCTGCCTTCCATTTCTACTAGGATTAGTGCACCTCCCGATAATACTCCATGGACCACATAAGGACCTTGCTAACTCGGTGCAAACTTCCCCTCGGCCTCTTCCTGATGGGGGAATATCTTCTTCAAAACCAACTGCCCCGGTGTGAACTGCCGAGGTTTCTCCTTTCTATTGAAATGTTAGCCATCCTATTCTGATACAGTTGATCATGACATACTGTATTCATTCTCTTTTCATTGATGAGCATGAGTGGTTCTTGCCTAACACATATCTATTTTGCATCATCTAGCTTGGCCTCCTGGATAACTCTCAAAGATGGTATCTCGACCTTTGTGGGTCTCATAGCTTCTGTGCCATATACAAATATGTATAGTGTTTCCCTAGTATATTTTCTCATAGTAGTACGGTAACCAAGTAAGGCAAATGATACCTTCACGTACCATTTCTTGTGATTGTCCATTATCTTTCGCAAGATCCTCTGGATGTTTTTGTTGGCTGCTTCAACCGCTCCACTCATTTGTGGCCTGTAGGCTGTGGAGTTACAGTCGACAATTCTGAACTTCTCGCAAATATCCCTCATGAGATCACTGTTAAGGTTGGGTGCATTGTTAGTTATGATTGATTCTGGAATTCTGGATGTGCAGACTATGTTGTTTCAGACGAAATTTGCCACCACCTTCTTCGTGACAACCTTGTATATAGAAGCTTTGTCCCATTTGGTGAAGTAGTCGATGGCTACCAAGGACCTCTCTTTGCCGGAGGTAGGCCTATATCTCGAGCATATGATGAACAATCAGATTTGACACATTCAGATCCGGAGCAAATTTTAATTTCATTGATAGGATTTGTGGGTTACAACAAGGCTTCATCATTAATACAAGATGGGGATTCTAAGAGGTTTACAAAGGATTGTGTGGGATTATCAATCCACCCTTAGGAAATGAAAAGGTACAACAAAGGGAAACCAATGAGCAACTCAATAATCGTCCCTGGAGTCAACTCCAAAGCTTTCTTCTTCCGGCTTCTCCTCGGGGTCTTATTTAACCTCCTCCTTATCCTCGTTACTGCTGTATTCTAGTTCCTCCTCGGGATCCTCCTTTGGCTCTATTTTTATCTTAGTCTGTATATATTCTATCACCTGGTCATCGTCATCCGGCAGTGGCAACATGTAGTCGACCGAATCGGGGACCACTTGTCAATGCATGGCAGTGGTTATGAGATAGTGGGGCAGGATCTCATGATATATCTGTAGATCCGTGACTAAATCCTCCAATCCAGTTAATCCTTCTCTACTGGGTCTGGCCAACACATCCTCTTCCTTAATCCATACAAAGTACTCACGCGTGTATCAAGGATTCTACCCCATTGCCGTTGTGATCAATTCTTCCCATTCATCTTGAAGCCTCCTCACCCTCGGGATCAGAATATGTCAGTTGTAATGTTCTTCATACAAAGCTATCCTTGACCAGAGTGACACGTCTTGAATCAGATCAAATTGCCTTAGAACCCTCGGAGGTGCGTACGACTAAATCCCTTCTAGTCCTATCAACTCAGTGAAGTACTTCCCCTGACTCCTCAAAATTGCCTTGCCACTCAACCAAGAAAGTTCCAATTTATGAATTCTCCACTCAAATGGGTCAACATTTCCCGCCACTCCTCCTGCCCATGCAGTGTAACCCAGTGCCTCATCCTTTCATTATGGTTGCAGATCATATTATTGATGCCAACAAAGTAGTCAACGGTTGCCTCCCTCTGAAAGAAGTGTTTTGTAGCCCATATCTAGAGTAGCAAGTTGCATTCTCTGAAGAAATCATATCCTCTTGAGCATGCCAATAGTGCCCGAAACATCTCTTCCAGTATCATAAGAATGAGGGTCACTTGCATGTTTCCTTGAAAGTTTGCCAAAACCAAGGGCAGTAGGGTGATATTGATTCGTCCCTGCTTGATCGCACTGTAACCTTCAAGATGCCACTCATAGCTCTCCCGGCATCCGAATCTATCAAATAGTTTGTCCAAACTCACCCATCCATCTTCGACATTTCTCAAATTTCTGTTGCTTGTTAGACCCAGTGCATGAATGAATCTGTGGTCTGGCACGACAACTGGCAGTACTGGTTTCTGCCTGGCAAATTTGTGAAGCTGGTAATCACCTCTAGTGTTAGCATCAACTCACAATAATCAAACTTGACGACCACCTAGCTGGGTCCCAAAACTCTTCGGCAGCCTAGTAACTTTGTTGGCTC
The DNA here is from genome assembly GCA_002018475.1 of Nicotiana obtusifolia. NCBI lineage: Eukaryota > Viridiplantae > Streptophyta > Magnoliopsida > Solanales > Solanaceae > Nicotiana > Nicotiana obtusifolia. Next base: position 195,178 of record MCJB01031661.1, read on the forward strand.
GGATGTTCATCAAGGCGGTTAATGCTCCCTAGCTTGGATGTTCATCAAGGCGGTTAATGCTCCCAGGTGTGTTCTGATCCAATTCTCATGCTCCCGTCGAATGTTCCTCCACCATTGCTTTAACTTGTGAGGTTCAACCATGACCATGTTAATCTCGGGGAAGTTGTGGTTGATTTCCATCTAGAAAGGTGAAAGGTTTGGTAAGTGTTTGCTCCGGAACTTTAGCGTCTCATCTGGATTGGTTCGTCGTTCCACAAAAGGCATATCGTTGGGTGCATGACCCATTGACATTAAGGTGGCTTTCCTAATTGTGATTCAATACCAATGACTGACTCATCTAAGGTTTATGCAGTATGACCTATGTTTGCTAAAAGTAGAGTGTTTCCTAGTTTTGGAGTTGGACTGAATAACTGCAACGTTATGTCAGTTAACCTGACAAAGTTGTTCTATGAAACTAGAGAATTTGAAAGAAGATTTGGAGGGGTGTAAAAGACAACACTCGCGTGTCATTTGTATGTGATGGTGTACGGCCAAGACTCGATAGGAAAAATATAATGACGGTGTATAAAGAAGTAACAGATAATTGTGGCAAAGTAGTAATATAAGCAGGTAAACATGTATCAACATGTTGAAAAGCATAAGCAAGTAAAATAAAGTGAGTAAGCACGTATCTGGAGGTTAAGAATAATTAAAGCAGAATATAACAAACATCCTCAAAGTTCAAGTTTAGCCTAAGTCCGCTAAGGTCAGAACCAATAAAATTTTCCCAGCAGAGTCGCCATGTTATTGCACCCTATTTTGCACTAGTCAAATCTAAATAAAACTAATGGTTCATCTGAAGTTGATAGAAGAGAGTCGCCACCTAATATTTTAAGTTATATTAGGGTACCTATTATAAGAGAGTCATCACCTAATATTATAAGGTATAGTAATGTGCTTATGAATTCAGTTAGAGCTCGTGACCCTATACTACCTAGTTCTGGGGAGTTATGCTGAGTATTGTCACTTTGGCCTGTATTGACTCTGTTTCTATATTTTAATTAACTCCCTGTCCTATTATGTCATGTTCTATTTGTTTAAATATTGTTAAGTGATCGGTGTACCTATTTTAAAAGCTAGGTGCCATCACGACCCATATGATGGAATTTAGGTCATAGCAAGTTCGTATCAGAGCTATAGATTCATAGGTCCCATGAGTCACGAGCAAGTTTAGTAGAGTCTTACAGATCGGTATGGAGATGTGTGTACATATCATTGAGAGGCTACCAATCTTTTAGGAAACATCACCTTCTTTCATTCTTTATCGTGCCGATTTTTTATTCCGAAGTTTAAACCCTTACTTTTCTATTATCTCATAGATGGTGAGGACACGCGCTACCGGATCAACTGAACAGAAGTGTCGGGAGAGGCCGGGACTGAGGTAGGGGCCGAGGAGGGGCACGTGCCACATCTAGAGCACTTGCCAGAGCAGCAATTATGGAGTCTCTAGCAGCTCTAGTTGAGGACCACGGTCCCAAGCATGTTGAGTGTGTACCTGAGCAACCTATTACTACGCCGGGGCTCTAGGAGAACTTGGCACATTTCATGAGTATGTCGGGAGTTTTTCCTAGGCAGGGTTGATTCCTGTTGTACCAGCTACTTTACAGGCTGGAGAAGGAACTCAGACTTCTGCTACCCGTACACCAGAGCAGCCAGCTCATGCTTATGAGACATCAAAAATTGTGTGCCACTAGTTACAGTTTAGCCCGAGGTAGGGCCAGTTGTATCGGTTGAGGGGTAGAGGAGTTTGGAGAGGTTTAAGAAGTTTCTTCCTCCCAAGTTTAGTTTAGGGGCTTCTTAGGATGCACAAGGTTCCTTGGATCAGTGTCACCACATTCTGCATACTATGGGTTTGGTGGAGTCGAGCGAGTCGACCTTACTACCTTTCAGTTGACGGTGTTGCACCCTATTTTACACTAGTCAAAACAAAATACAACTAATGGTACGTCTGAAGTTAAAAGAAGATATTCGCCAACTAATATTTTAAGGCATATTAGGGTACCTATGGGTGAATAATATCATTATCCAAATTGTCTGCTAGCGGTGAGTTTTGGGGTAAGGGTTCTAGTTATTCTAAGAGGAAGGTGTTAGGCACCACTCAAAATATACCTGAGGTAGCTCCTTCGGCTTAGGCTAGAATCAAGGAAAGAAATATCTATATTCTGCTTAGTCAGGTTAATATCCTAAGCTTAGCTAAAAGTCCACTACTTGGGAAAAGGTCGTGTACGTACTTAGAAAAGAAGTTAGTTTTTGGCTTTAATATTCTTGAAAAGAAATTGCCCTTTATAATATGCATGTATATTTTCTAAGTTGAAAAACTAGATATGCTTTATTTTTGAAAAAATATTTGTATGAAGTCTTTTGTTTGAAAGAAGTTGTGTGTTCTTGGAAAAATGTAACTTTAGTAAATAAAAGACTATCTGTAGTTATGCCTTAATTTGGAATGGTTATACCTTTATTTGAAAATTAAGTTCAAACAGAACCTCATACTTTGAAACACGTTGAGGTCCATCAGTTCATAAGCACCGATTGTGTTTGGTTTTATTTTTCGAAAAATGGGTTCGCAATTGTTTACGCAGTTCAGATTTCCAAAGAGAGTTCATTTTGCTTTAGAATTTATCAAAGTCCAAACTTATTGAAAATTGTTTGTGATAACAAGATAAAGTCTTTCGTTTGCTAAGAAAAAATGAATTTGAAATTACTAAGTGACCAAATATGAAAGGAGTTTAAAGAGCAAAATTTTTGGTTTTTGATTCTTTTACCTATGAGCTTCGGCTTGCCTATGTTCCTACAACATCAAAGTATTAAAGTTATACACTAATGAAATTAGACATTCAAAGATACACATATGCGAAATAACAACAGAAACGAATAAAGTTGGGGATAAATAAGGGAGAGAGGTTGGACTCTTGATAATTGGGCTTGGTAAGCTTGACCAAGCCCCGTGGGATTCGGCAGACATCCTTCATGCAGACAAACGAACAGGCTGGATTTGAAAATGGACTTGAGTTCCCAATGAAACTCACCAGGCCCAATTCGAAAACATGCACAAAAATTTAAACAAAAATGATCATTAGTGTATATCAAATATAAAAATGAAATAAGACTGAAATTATGACAAAATACTAATAATGAGTTAAAGAATGTGGTGAGACAAATTTCATTTATGTTAATCCCATGAGGATTAATAGGAGCTAATGATTAAATACTTGTAGTGAATCCTTATTTATGGATAAAATCCCCTTGTGAACCTCTGGCGCTTCAGAGTTTACGAGGGTCTCAAAGACCCCGAGCAGTGCTTGTGTCAGGGAAGGGTGCCTTATCCACAATCAAGTTTCACAACCACACACTTCTAATCTAGTTCAAAGGCTTAAACATAAATAAATGATCAACACAATAATTTTATACTGCTAAGATACAAACAGCAGGTACAAGAGTCATGGTCAACCCTTTAAAAGTTCGAAGACACAAAAAATCAACCACTATGAACAAATAGAATACTATAATACATCATCAAAGCACAATATCAGTCAAGGACAGAGTACTGACTTAAAAAGGGTTAGAGTAAAGGATAGACGAGTAGGCATGAGATCACTGTGGAGACATAGTCAAACAAGGAAACAAAGTTCAAGCAGTAAACATGTTTCATTTCTCATAAATTTTAGACTTGGAAATATCACACAGAGATAAGCATTGTTCTGTTGGCTTCACTATAGATCAGCTATTTCAGAATTTTACCAGGCAAGTGCAGATTATAAGAATATCTCTCAAATACTTCTAAGGCAAAGCAGGCATACATCTCACTAAGACCATATCACCTTAAAAATTAAGCTAACAAATCATAGTATACTAACACCCAGATATGAAAACATGTTCATTTGATGCATGAGTTAGTGTTCAGGTCATTACAACATCATGGCTTAGCTAAACAATTAAAATTATTTAAACTGGGACGAATATTAGGGTTAGTCTCTTATAAAGGACCACTCTCTGAACTCAAACCATTTTATCATCACAAAAAGATCAGGAATATCACAGGTGAACACATAGATGCAAGGATAAACCACTCTAAGCTACTATAATAAGATGCTCTATGAGTGCAGCAATACTGCTACAATAGGTGTGAACTCAGGTGTAGAATCTAAGAAGAGGCATTTGATTAACATGGTAGAAGAAAATTTCATGTAGTTTTCAATCACAAGGCTCAAACAAGCATGAGACGGAAAATGTAAATACTCACTATAGAAATTTATCTTATTCAAGTTATATTCAAAACTGAGTCCAGGTTCCCTAATACATTAATGAAATTCATCACATGGTTTCAAGTTGTTTCAGAGAATACATAGAGACTATTCTATTGCAATGATATGAACATGCTACTAATTAGAGTCAAAACAAATTGTCACGAGGGCAGGAACAAAATCAAGATAGCAGAACATCATAGGCATCAAGATGGTGCAATGTGACAAGTATTGGCAGTATGTCAAAGAAGTTTAGAAGACTGATTCTATTCTAACCTTTTGGTTAATAGAAAAGATTACATACAACATTATCAGCATAAGATCTAGACCAATTAATCATGAAGCTCAGTAGGATCTTAAGGGTAACAACAATATAGATACATGCATTGCTAAGAGTATAGAACAAACAGGATATCAGCAACAATCTTATTAGCTAAAATTATTAAAGCACACAGGTCAACATAGTATGAACTATAGGAAATTCCATTTATTATATCAAAATAATGACATAAGTAGGAGGGTCAAGTAATCTGGAGGTACAGAATCACAAAGAAGGTTCAAGAGCATGATTTCAGTTAGCTCAGTTGACCTAGTACTATTGTTCAACTAACAAGGGTAAATTACACAAAATCAACACTAATATTTACTTAGCTTAATCAGAGATGTTTAGTGAGATTTATCATCAGAATATTACTTAGTCTGGAGTCATTTTTACTAATTGAATCATGAAAGATAAGGTTCAATTATACAGATTTGATAACAACATAATATAATATATTTCAATTAGAAAATCCCTATGTTAAAAATGAAAATAGCATGCAAAGGCCGGTCATGTCAAACACGATTTCATATCATCAATAGCAAACATAAATGATAGAGAATCAACTAAGAAATCATCATGAACACAGAATCATACGACTAATTCAAAGTAAGAAAGGGGGTTAGTGTGCACTGACCTTCTGTAGGATAGAGAACCATGTAAGGGAGTGCTTGACAGCCTTTTAGGAATCCAAACTCAACACAAGTATAGGAGTTGAACTCAAACCGGAGAAGAGAAAGAAAACAAAAAAATTAGAAAACACTTAGTGAGGAAAAATTAAATTTTAACTCTTTTCCTTCTTTCTTTATGTTTCAGATAGTATTTGATGCGTTGTAGGTGAAGACATTGAATGCCCCTTTAATAGTGGCATACAAGCCACTTAAGGTTCCGGTTGATTCAAACAGGTAGTGAAAAGTGACGACAGTTAGATGATAATAGAAATAGAGATGAAATCAGTAAAGAACAGAGGGGAAAAGCAACACAGATTTCTCTGGGTACAAGGAGATGGTCGTTGAAGCCGTTGGACTGCTGGTCAAACTCTAATGTCTGGAGGTCGCTATGTTTGACCTCTAGACATCGAATAATGATGAATCTGCAGATGACGTTCATGCGTGCATTGATTCGAGGGAACATAGGAAGGATTGATAGTATACCCATTCGTGCATTTTAGGTTTAGGGTTATGAGATTCTAAATAAGAATTAAATCGAAGGAAAAGGTATGGAAGCCGGCGTGATTTGCAGCTAGCAGGGACAAGATAGATGTTCCAAGGTTCGATTGGGATGACCTTGCACATATTGGTGCAAAGTTTTCGGATTGATGGGGTTGACGAGGATGAAAGAAATGAGAGAGAATGGGGCGGCCGGGTGAGATGAAAATAAGTAGGATTTACGGGTGTTTGGAAGGTTTAAAATACGAGACATAATTTGGGATATTGGATCTTTTGATCAACGACCCAGATATTTCAGGCAGATGAGTATTAATAAAAAGTCTTGTTATGAAAAACGATGGCCGTTAAATCCTTGTAATCCAACGGTGGAGATGATGTTTAGGTGAGACTTAAAATAAAAGAGAAAACAACATATAATTACGGACCGCTGATGAGCTGGATTAACGGTCCAGAGGTGTTGTATTTCTTTTGTGAGTGTAGGAGAGGGGCGGCGTTGTACGATACCATTGGTTCAGAGGAAGTGGCATGGATTGCTAACATGGAGTAGAAAGGTTGGGTCTTGATGGGGTCAAGGTGTTTGGGCTCGTGTGTTTGAGCCAAAACAACTGAAAAGGACTTTAACACATAACCACATTGAGTTTAATTGATTATTTACAATTGTAGCCTTTTGAGCTTTTAACCCCTTTAAAATCAACTTAATTAGGCTTAATTAATTATAATTAAATACATTTAAAATATAATAATTAAATATATATTTAATTATTAATTGGCATAATATATCATTTATTGAACTATGAAACTAGTTTTGGCTACTTAAAGTAAATAATACAATATATTATAAATGAGGATTAATTTAATAAATTAATTGTAAAACTTTTTTATTAAGATCTAAAAGTTATTTTAATATTTCAAAATAGTAAGAATAATATAATTTATAAATTTTAATATCCAATTGCTAACAATTCAACAATGTTTTTTGTTATTTTTCTATTATCTTTTAGAAAAAATAGGTATTACTGATTAGAAAATATTTTACCACATTTGTTGCTAAGTAATAAGCATAACTAATTTAACTTTAAAAGGTAGGGTCAAAATTGGTCATTAACAGACAGGGTTGGCATATAGATGGTGGCAGACTCATGAGGCGAGCAGACCAGCTAGCGCAGCACCACTTACATGGTCCCAGTTCTTTGATCATTTCTTGAAGGAGTTTATTGCGAAGACCCGCAGGGACAGCTGCGTAGCGAGTTAGTGCAATTGCTCAAGGGGTATGAGTGTGTCCGAGTATGCTATGAGTTTTACAGAGTTATCTTGTCATGCACCTTCCTTGGTTTCCACTGATAGAGAGAGAGTCCATAGGTTTATCGAGGGACTCGTATGTAGTCTCAAGTTTTGGATGGCATGGGATTAGGAGACTAAGACCGCATTCTATCAGGTTCTTGAGACTGTTAGGAGGTTGGAGCGTATCTGCGGGTAGGAGAGGGGGAATAGGGAGGTTAAGAATCCTCGAGGTTCTAGAGGATTTAGTGGTTCCTAATATTTAGCTCCGACCCGTCATGGTAGAGGCTTTGTCAGTCGGCCAGTTTAGTCCACACTTTAAGTTACCCGTAGTACTCCAGCTAGTTAGGGACCCCAGGGTACCTATACCAGAGAGCCATCTTTCAGTGCACCTTCTACACGGGGTTCCTACAACAATTATTCCAGTCTTTCGGTGTAGACTCAATAACAGCAGCCACTCCCGCAGAGGAGTTATGTTGAGTGTGGTGATATTTGACACGGTATTAGAGATTGTTCCAAACTTCGAAGGGGTGGACCTCAGCAGGGTACTCAAGCTAAGGCTTCCACTCCAATTGCTACTCCACTGGTGTCATAACTCTTTTTTCCCGCACAACCCTATTACGAGGTTGAGTTAGAAGAGCATTTCCAATTGAAGTGACGTTTTGAAAAGGGATTATTTATTATTTAAGTCGCCACTTGGAATTGAGTTTTGGTGTTCGAAGTCACCTTTTATTTGAATCCCTTATCAAATGGAAGGTTTGACTCCTAATTTATGGTCTACGAAAATAGAAGACTGAGTAAGAAATTCTGTTGACCGAGGGGAAGGTGTAAGGCATCCCTCGAGTCCCGTGGTTCTAACATGGTCGCTTCTATTGACTAATTTCCGGCATAAATCAATTCTTAACTATTCTTGTATTTTATTGATTATGATTTTCCTATTACCACTTAATTGATCATTAAATTTATTAATTGGTTTGACCTAGATGCGGTATGCACACAAGGTACTTCTTTAAAATTGAATGTTAAACCAAGGTAGGGAATGTACACATGGTCAAAACATAATTATTTTAAACTTAAGGTATCAAAACGCGGGAATGCGCACATGATTCTTTTATTACTTAAGCATATCAATCCAAGGTTCGGGTATGAACACGTGGGCTAGTATTTAAGGTACATCTAAAGTTTTTCTAGCGATTTAAAGTATTTCAATTATTTTTGTCTCTTTTAGATCTGAGACATTTATTTATATATATTTTTTACTTATGATAGGTAGTCTTGAATTAGTTCCACTTATTTCGCTCCCTCACAATTTCTTTTACTTCTCTTTTTTTTCTATTTCTGGTAACACTTTTAAATTAATTCGCAACCTATATATGTACTTCAAAAATATTATTTTAAATTGTCAGACCAAATCTTCTATCTAGGCCCAAATTATTAAACTATCCCCGAATCTCTTCCGCTTGACACAAATTACATGACATAACAAAAGAACTATTAAATTCAAGTGATAGATGAATGAATGGATAGATACATTTAAAGAAGAACCTTTTAGAAACTCCGTTTGTTCTAATTATATATAAATGAAGTTCGAGAGTTTAAATAACTGACTATTGTAACCCTGACCTTAAATTAAATGAACTTTTATATAACAACATATCCAATATTGTTCCACATCGTGAGGTTATAAATGTGGCTGCTGGAATTCAAGCCCAGGTCTCTATGGCCACAATGTGGAATTCTCACCACTAAACTACAACCACTAGTTTAATGAAATGAACTTTTATAATGGAATGCATGCATAAAGTTAAACTAAATAGTATTCACAAAGTTAATAACATATCCACAACAAATTCTTTATATACAAACCAAATTATAAACTATCAACATGGAAATTATTTTTACTGTTCACCACTTTAATTTCTCTGTACCCATATAAACACACTTAATTGAAAAATCAAATAATTTTGCCAATATCATCATAAGAGTTAAATAAGACCAACAAGAATGATTTAAAAAAAATCTTCGAAAGATGATTATTAATTAGTAACATGATTCCTGAAATATCTAAACTTAGTTGTGAATGGAAATATTATTTTAGGCCATGAGTAAAAGTTTGGCAATCAAATTTAACTTGTACCGACACCCAAACAAATCTTAAGTTCACTCTACTTCGGAAAATAAAGTACTCAAAACAACTTAAAGATACAGAAACGGAAATAAAATGATAAAGCCAAAATTAATCAGAACCAACAAAACAATCTTTCATGTTGATGATGAAAATTCGAATATTACCTTTTTGTGTGAAGTTCTTACAATAAAATCACTGCCATAATCTAGTAATTTCCAAAGCTAGCATGTAAAGACTCGACCGATCGAATGTAGAAGTTCGAAGTTTTAAAGTTCATTAGGCTTGAATCGATGTGCAATTCGTATTTCTAGCGTTGTTTGATGTGATCTAAAGGCTCGACTGAGTTATTTTAGGACTTCTTGGTAAGTTTGGTTGCGGTCTCGGGGGCCTCAGGTGGATTCCGCATGGTTAACGTATCAAATTTGGACTTGTGAGAATGGCTGAAGGCACCGGTTCTGGTGTAATCGCACCTGCGCAAGATTTACCCCAGGTCGGAGCTCGTAAAAGCGAGCATTTGGGCACAGAAGCGGACGAGTGCTTGGGAGGCCTGTCTATAGAAGCGGATGAGTTCATGTAGATGCGCACCCGCAGAAGCGGGCTTGAAACTGCAGAAGCGGAATTTGGCAAGGAAGTTGGGACCGTAGAAGTGGCTGGGAGTCCCGCAGAAGCGAGTCCGCAGGAGCGAAGGTAACCGCAAAAGCGGATAAGTTGTCGCTTCTGCGACGCAGATGTAGCTAAGTTTTCGCAGAAGCGGAAATGCTGGACATAACACTTAAATACACGGGTTCGTGATTTTGCTTCATTTTAAACATTTTGAGCTCGGGTCTTGGTAATTTTTTAGAGCATTTTCAAGGAATTTCTTGAGGTAAGTCTCTTGTACTCATTTTCGATCAATAACCTTGTTTCCCCATTGATTTTTCTACCTAGTTTGTGTGTATTTAAAGTGGAATTTGGGAGTTTGAGGCTAGGGATTTTTTGAGAGTTTGATTTGAGTATTTGAGGGTCGAGTTGATGTCAGATTTTGGTAAAATTGGTATGGTTAGACTCGTGGTCGAATGAGTGTTCATATTTTGTGACTTTTACCCAATTCCGAAACATGGGTCCGAGTCGATTTTTTGGGCCTTTTTTTAATTCTTTGCTAAAGTCGTAGATTTATTAATTAAATTAGCTTCTTGTAGTTGTATTCATGCTATGTAATTTTTTTAGCTAGATTGGGCCTTTCGGAGTCGGAAAATCGAGGGAAAGGCATCCTTATCGATTGATTAAGCAAGCTTTGAGTAAGTGACTTGTCTAACCTTGTGTGGGAAAAATCCCCTTAGGATATGGTACTATTGTGAATCTTTTTGATATGTGTGCGCCGTGTATGCAAGGTGGCGCGTGCGTACACGGGCTAATTGTGGAAAATTCCAGTTCTTGCTGAGTAGACTTCTTTTAAATTCCTTAACTGAGTTGCCTTAACATGTGTAGCTGTCATGTTTAGCCTAAATCACATGTTTACGTGCCTTAACCTTTACTTGAAATTCGTACAACATGCCTAGTTAAATTACCTATTTCCTTGATTAATGTATTCGGTCTTTAACTGTAGGATTCCTTGCCGTAAATTCGTTGTTCCATAATTTACGAGTTACACGTTCACTTTTGGGACTATGAGGCGGTACCTCGGGAAATCCCCATATTTGCATATTTACATTGGGACTACGAGGCGGTATCTTGAGAGATCCCCCTGTTTGCGTATTTAATTTTGGGATTACAAGGCGGTACCTCGAGAGATCCCCCTGTCGCATATTTACTTTTGGGACTATGGAACCGCCCCTGTTGGTTACCTCTATTTATTGTGTTGTTACCTTAATAAAAGTTCTCATTATTTATTTCGCAGTCATTTCATTGTATTATTATATTTTCTGCCTGATTTCTTTTTTAACTAGTAGGGTCCTGACTTGACCTCGTCACTACTCTACCGAGGTTAGGCTTGGCACTAACTGGTACCGCTGTGGTGTACTTATACTACACTTCTGCATATTTTTTGTGCAGATCTAGGTTCTTCCTACCAGACCAGATACCAGTGAGCTGGATCGTACGTGGAGACTTCAAGGTGTATCTATCAGTGTGAGCAGATCTCGGAGTCCCCCTCTATCCTTGCTATGTAGTTTTCCTTATTCTCTTTAGACTCTGATGTATAGAGATACTAAGCATTTTCTCTGAGAAGCTTGTAACTTATTTCTACCGGGTTTTGGGAGTTGTCATTATTTAAATCGATGTTCATGTTTATATTTCATATGTGGGGAATTTGAGTTCTATTGTATATTCAGTTGTTCCGCAAATGGTTAGGTTTACCTAGTCTTAAGGACTAGCTTCCATCACGATACCCTAAAGAGGAAAATTGGGGTCGTCAAAAGTTGGTATCAGAGCTCTAGGTTCATAGGTGTTATGAGTCACAAGCAGGTTTAGTTGAGCCTCGCGGATCGGCATGGAAACGTGAGTACTTATCTTCGGGAGGCTATGAAACTATTAGGAAAAACTTCACTTCTTTGATTTCTTGTCATGCAAGTTGTTGACTTCGGATTCTAAATTCTATCTTCCTATTCTCTCACTGATGGTGAGGACACGTACAGTTGCTTAAGATGACCAGACACCTGAGCCCCCTACTAGAGCCGCGAGAGGCCGGGGCCGGGGCCCGGGTAGAGGCTGAAGACATCCACGTGGTGCAGCCAGGGCACTTGCACGAGCTGTTACAGAGGAGCCACCAGTAGCTCCAGTTGGAGGGCAGGCACATGAGATGCTTGTTACTGCACCAGCCCTCCAAGAGACTCTAGCCCAGTTTCTGAGCATGCTCAGCACCTTAGCTCAGGCAGGATTGATACTGCTTGCTCCTGAAACATCTCAAGCCTGGGCAGGAGCACAGACTCCCATCGCCGGTACCCCAGAGCAGCGGGTCCAGGTCGACCAGGTTCTAGAGATCATACCAATACAGCCGGTCCAGTTCAGCCCGAGGTTAGAGCAGCAGTTTCTGAGGCGCAGCAGCTCAGGTTCGAGTGTCACCATATCCTCCGTACTATGGGTGTTGTTGAGACTAGTGGGGTTTCTTTCACTACGTTCCAGATTAGAGGAGCGGCCTATCAGTGGTGGCGCGCATACGAGTTGGGTAATCTAGCTATGGTAGCTTCAATTACTTTGACCCAGTTCTTTGATATGTTCTTGAGGGAGTATGTTCCCAGAGTCTCAAAGATGCTTGGAGCGTAGAATTTGAGCAGTTGCGCTAGGGTTCTAACCATGCCAGTGTATGTGGTCCGATTCAGTTATTTGGCTAGGCATGCACCGGCTTTGGCTGCTACTATTCGAGAGTAGGTTCGTCAATTTATTGAGGGGCTCAACCCCAATATCATATTGAACATAGCTCGAGAGTTGGAGATAGATATTGCGTACTAGCAGGTAGTAGGGATTTCTAAGAGGTTGGAGGGTATGCTGACTCGGGATAGAGAGGAGAGAGAGGCCAAGAGGTCTCGAGATTCTGGCACTTATAGTAGTACTCGTGCCCCAGCTGCAGCTCGTCAGGGCAGGGTTATATAGGATGCCCTGTTCATTTAGCACTTCCAGCCACCAGCGGTGCTCTGGCCACTCCTAGGCCCCAGGATCCCTATTATGCACCGCCAATGTCTAGTGTATCTCTTGTACAGGGTGCTTTCAGTGGTCAGTCAAGTCGATCAGACCCGAGCCAGTCACAACAACTATGTCCTCTGAGAGCTTACTTTGATTGTGGTGATACTCGTCATGTGGTGAGGGTTTCTCCCTGACTCAAGAGGGGTGCACCTCCACAGATTCCTCTGGCACCGTGTGCTCTACCGGGTCCTCAGGCTATGATTACAGCACCAACTACCACCCCACCTGTATAGCCAGCTAGAGGGGGAGGTCGGACAGGTAGAGGTCGCCATAGAGGGGGAGGCCAGGCCAGATATTATGCCCTTCCTGCTAGAACGGAGGCAGTTGCATCCGATTCTGTTATCACAGGTACTGTTCCGGTCTGTCATAGAGATGCATCAGTCCTATTTGATCCAGGCTCCACTTGTTCCTCTGTGTCATCTTATTTTGCTTCATATTTGGGTTTCTCCCTTAATTCTCTGAGTTCACCTGTCTATGTGTCTATACCCGTGGTGATTCTATTGTTGTTGACAGTGTGTATCGGTCGTGCTTGATTGTTCTTAGTGGTTTTGAGACCAGAGTCGATTTATTATTGCTCAGTATGGTAGATTTCGACATTATTTTAGTCATGGAACGGTTGTCGTCCTATCATGCTATCCTTGATTCTCACGCCAAGATGGTGACATTGGCTATGCCAGGTCTACCGCGGCTTGAGTGGAGAGGTACCTTAGATTACTTTTCTAGCAGGGTTATCTCATTTCTTAAAGCTCAGCGAATGGTTGAGAAGGGGTGTGACGTGTATCTGGCCTATGTGGGGGATGTTAGTGTTGATACTCCTATCGTCGAGTCAGTTCTGGTAGTGATGGGTTATTCAGACGTCTTTCCGACAGATCTTCCGGGCATGGCGCCCGACAGGGATATTGATTTTTTGCATTGATTTGTTATCAAGCACTCAGCCCATTTATATTCCACCTTACCGTATGGCCCCAATTGAGTTGAAAGAATTAAAGGAACAGTTGCAAGAGTTGCTCGATAAGGGCTTCATTTGTCCCTGTGTATTGCCTTGGGGTGCTCCTGTCTTGTTTGTAAAGAAGAAGGATGGTTCTATGCGAATGTGTATTGATTATCGCCAGTTGAACAGGGTTACAGTAAAGAATAGGTATCCATTGCCACATATTGATGACCTATTTGATCAGCTTTAGGGCGGTCAGAGTGTTCTCTAACATCGACTTGCGTTCAGGCTATCATCAGTTGAAGATTCGGGAGCCAGATATCCCAAAGACTGCTTTCATGACTTGTTAGGTCATTACGAGTTCCTTATGATGTCTTTTGGGTTGACCAACGCCCCAATGCCATTCATGTACTTAATGAACAGTGTATTTCAGCCCTATCTTGACTCCTTCGTTATTTTGTTTATTGACAACATTCTGTTGTGCTCCCGGAGTCGGGAGGATCATGAGCAGCACTTGAGGACTGTGCTTCAGACCTTGAGTGAGAAGAAGTTATATGCAAATTTTTTGAAGTGTGAATTCTTGCTAGATTCAGTGGCATTTTTGGGACATGTAGTGTCAAAATGAAGGGATCAAGATAGACCCGAAGAAGATTGAGGCAGTGCAGAGTTGGCCTAGACCATCCTCAACTACGGAGATCCGGAGTTTTCTTGGCTTGGCGGTATATTACCGTTGATTTATGGAGGGTTTTTTTGTCTATTGCAGCACCAATGACCAGATTGACCCAGAAGGGTGCTCCATTCAGGTGGACCAAGGAGTGTGAGGAGAGCTTTCAAAAACTCAAGGAAGCTTTGACTACGGCCCCAATATTGGTATTGCCTACTGGTTTTTTTGATCTCGATGCAGTGTTGATGAAGGACCGTAGGGTGATTGCATACGCATCTAGATAGTTGAAGGTGCATGAGAAGAACTATCCTATCCACGACCTCGAGTTAGCAGCTATTCTTCATGCCTCGAAGATCTTGCGGCACTATTTTATATGGTGCCCCTTGTGAGGTTTTCACCGATCAATAGAGTCTACAACATCTATTTAAATAGAAGGATCTTAACTTGCGGCAATGGAGATGGTTGGTGCTGTTTAAGGATTATGACATCACCATCCTCCATCATCTCGGAAATGCCAATATGGTGGCTGATTCCTTGAGTCGCAAGGCGGAGAGTCTGGGTAGTTTAGCATATCTACCAGTAGCAGAGAGGCCTTTAGCCTTGGGTGTTCAGGCCTTGGCCAACCAGTTCGTCAAATTGGATGTTTCCGAGCCAAGCAGAGTTTTGGCTTGTGTGGTTTCTCAGTCTTCTTTCTATCATTGTATCAGGGAGCAATAGTATGATGACCCCCATCTACCCGTCCTTAAGGACACGGTTCTGCACTGCGATTCCAAGGAGGTCACCATTGGAAATGATGCTGTATTATGGATGCAGGGCAGGCTATGTGTGCCTAATATAGATAAGTTGTGTGAGTTGATTCTCCAGGAGGCTCACAGTTTGCGGTACTCCATTCATCCAGGTGCCGCTAAAATGTATCAGGATTTGAAGCAGCACTATTAGTGGAGGCGGATGAAGAAGGACAAAGTGGAATATGCGGCTCAGTGCTTAAATTGTCAGCAGATGAAGTATGAGCATCAGCGACCAGGTGGATTGCTTCAGAAGTTAGATATTTCAGAGTGGAAATGGGAGCAAATCACTATGGATTTTGTTGCTGGACTACCACAGACTCATGAGAAGTTCAATGTAGTTTGGGTGATTGTGGATAGATTGACCAAGTCAACTCATTTTATTCCTATAGTTACTTCTTACTCTTTGGAGTAGCTAGCTTAAGTTTACATTTGCGATATTGTTAGACTTCTTGGCGTACCGGTATCCATCATCTCCGACTGGGCTACGTAGTTTACATCACAGTTCTGGAGAGCCGAACAACGTGAGCTGTGCACTCGGGTGGAGTTGAGTACAACATTTCATCCTCAGACGAACGGACAGTCCGAGCGCACTATTCAGATATTGGAAGATATGCTTCGTGCATGTGTGATGGATTTTGGGGGTGCTTGGGATCAGTTCTTGCCACTTACGGAGTTTGCCTACAACAAAAGTTATCAGTCGAGCATTTAGATGGTACCGTATGAGGCTTTGTGTGGTAGACGGTGCCGGTCTCCAGTGGGTTGGTCTGATCCGGGTGAGGCTAGACTATTGGATATAGATTTGGTTCAGGATGATTTGAAAAATGTTAAATTGATTCAGGATCGACTTCGTACAGTGCAGTCCAGGCAGAAGAGTTATGCGGATTGGAAGGTTCGCAATGTTGCATTCATGGTTAGGGAGTGGCTTTTGCTCCGGGTTTCACCCATGAAAGGTGTTATGAGGTTCGTAAAGAAGGGCAAGCTGAGCCCTAGGTATATTGGGCCTTTTGAGATCTTTGAGAGGGTTGGAGAAGTGGTTTATAGACTTGCACTACCAGCTAGTCTCTCTGTAGTTCATCTAGTATTCCATGTTTCCATGCTCCGGAAGTATCACGACGATATGTCTCATGTGTTAGACTTCAGCTCAGTCCAGTTGAACAAGGATCTATCTTATGTTGAGGGGAAGTGGCCATTTTGGATAGGCAGGTCCGAAAGTTGAGGTTAAAGAACATCGCGTTAGTGAAGGTGCTGTGGAGGGGTCATCCGGTCGAGGAGGCTACTCCGGAGACCGAGCATGATATGCGCAGCTGTTATCCTCATCTTTTCACCACTTCATGTATGTCTCTATACTCGTTCGAGGACGAACGTTTGTTTTAAGAGGGGGAGGATGTAAAGATCCCGCCGGTCATTTTGAGAGTACTAGCCCCGAACCCCTATTTATTGATCCCTCTATTTTATTTTGTCGTTATGGAACATGCTGGGAGGATTTGTTTTTGGTATCAGAGTAAAATGGAACATATAGTCCAAAAAATGGAAGTTTAAGTCGTAAGAATCGACTGTAGTTTGAATTATGTGAAGACAACTCCGGAATGGAGTTTTGATGGTTCCTATAGCTCCGTAGGGTGATTTTGGTCTTAGGAGCATGTTCAGATGTTGAATTGGAGGTGCGTAGGTCATATTAGCGTCTATTGGTGAAAGTTCGAAAATTAGATGGTTTTTAGGAAGTTTGATCAGGAGTGGACTTTTTGATATCGGGGTCGGATTCTGATTCCAGAAGTTGGAGTAGGTCTGTAATGTCAAATATCACTTGTCTGCAAAATTTTAGGTCAATCCGACTTGATTTGATAGGTTTTGCGTCGGATGTAGAAGTTCGATGTTTTAAAGTTCATTAGGCTTGAACCAATGTGCAATTCATATTTTTAACATCGTTTGATGTGATCTAGAGGCTCGACTAAGTCCATATGATGTTTTAGGACTTGTTGGTAAGTTTGATTGAGGTCCCGTGGGTCTCGGGTGGATTCCGGATGGTTAACATATCAAATTTTGACTTGTGAGAATGGCTGAGGGCACTAGTTCTTGTGTGATCGCACCTGCGCATGATTTACTGCAAGTGCGAGCTCGCAGAAGCGAGCATTTGGGCCCAGAAGCAGACGAGTGCTTGGGAGGCAAGTGGACGAGTTCGCGTAGATGCGCACCCGCATAAGCGGGCTTGAAACCACAGAAGTGGAATTTGGCAATGAAGCTGGGACCGCAGATGCGGCTGGGAGTCTCGCATAAGCGAGTCCGCATGAGCAGATGGGGAGACCGTAGGAGCGAGGGTAACCCCAGAAGCGGATAAGTTATTGCTTCTGCGATGCCGCAGATGCGGCTAAGTTTCCGCAGAAGTGGAAATGCTGGACATAACACTTAAATACAAGGGTTCGCAATTTTACTTCATTTTAAACATTTTGAGCTCGGGTCTTGGCAATATTTTTAGAGCATTTTCGAGGGATTTCTTGAGGTAAGTCTCTTGTACTCATTTTTTATCAATAACCTTATTTCTCCATTGGTTTTCCCACCTAGTTTGTGAGTATTTAAGGTGGAATTTGGGAGTTTGATGCTAGGGATTTGGAGAGTTTAATTTGAGGATTTGAGACTCGAGTTGATGTCGTATTTTGGTAAAATTGGTATGGTTGGACTCGTAGTTGAATGAGTGTTTGTATTTTGTGACTTTTACCCAATTCTGAGACGTGGGCCCAGGTCAACTTTTTTGGGCGATTTTTCTATTCTTTGCTAAAACTGTAGATTTATTAATTTAATTAGCTTCCTGTAGTTGTATTCATGGTATGTAATTTCTTTTGGCTAGATTTGGGCCATACGGAGTTGGAAAATCGAGGAAAGGCATCACATGTCTACGTCCTTAACATTTACTTGAAATTCGGTTAACATGCATAGTTGAATTACCTGTTTCCTTGATTATCGTATTCAGTCTTTAATTTAGGATTCCTTGCCGTAAATTCGTTGTTCCATAATTTACTAGTTGTATATTTACTTTTGGAACTACGAAGCGGTACCTCGGGAGATCCCCCTGTTTGCATATTTAATTTGGGACTACAAGGTGGTACTTCGAGAGATCCTCCTGTTTGCATATTTACTTTTGGGACTACGAGGTGGTACCTCGGGAGATCCCGCTGTCGCATATTTACTTTTGGGACTACTAAACTGCCCATATTGGTTACTTCTATTTGCTGTGCTGTTACCTTTCTGAAATTTTTAATTGTTCATTTCTCAATCATTTTATTGTATTATTATATTTTCCGCCTCATTTCCTTTTTAACCAGTATTAATGCCCTTCCCCTCAACTGCCAAAGAGTTCAAAAAGGGATGATAAGGGATATGGGGGTGCGAAGGTGTGATGTGAGGGAGTGGGAAATCGGGTTAGGAGGAGGAAATCGTGGGGGGTTTGTTACGAGGGAGTTGGTGACGTGAAAGAGTTAGGCAAAAATGGGGAGTTTAGCAAAAATGGGAAAAATAGGGGATTAGGATTGTTAGCTAATAAAGTCAGATTTTTTGAGATAAAAGCTTGATCACAAACTTTATCTCTTTCACGTTAACTTCATTTTACTTTAAAAAAAAATAAAAGATAAATTAAATTATAAAAATTAGAAGATTAACCAACATTTCTTACAATATAGAAAAAACTAAATATTTACATATGCTTTAAATGATATTAAGAAAGATTCTATAGCTTACTTATTAAAATTTTAAATTAAAGAAACCTGATACACACACACACACACACACACACATATATATATATATATATATATATATATATATATATATATATATATATATATATATATATATATA
>MCJB01031661.1:214415-230316 GCA_002018475.1 Nicotiana obtusifolia
TCAAGCTCAAAATAGGCCGTATATATATATATATATATATATATATTTGTGAATTTTATTTTTAGTTAATAGAAATAAAATCTATACTCTAAGAATGTCAGTATTTTATTTAATTATTTTTTTGACTAAATCGAATATAATCTATTACGAGCAATATAAAAATTTAAAACATCAAGATTAGACCTAAAGAAATATTTACACTAAAATAATATATAAATCGGATGTGGTCAAAAATTATTTGTTCACAGCTTGCCCCTCTTTGCCTAGACACATGAAGAATTTTCAGACAAAGAAAATAAAAAAGGTGGCTGATTTTTGACCTCACTATTATTTAAAAAGGAAAAGAAGAGAAAAGAAGATGTTGCGACCGAGCCTTGGTTTTAGGCAGCGTACATATCCCGGGTTATAAGGGATCAGGTCGCGTGTATTTCAAGTGGAAGAAGAGTTATGGAGTATACTTAGAGGGAGAGTCAAGTGAAGTTTCGTCGAGGTTCCGATCCGCAGTTCCTATCATTACATCAAAAGAAAAAGAAAATTACATACTCTTGAAATGTAAGAGTTAGAAAATTCCTATCTAAATGCCATTTGGAGTCTTGTCTTGACTCTTGACTTGGTTCCCCCATAGACTTTAGACTGAAACTTGATGTTCTCGATGCAACAGACTAGGAAATATTCTCATAGGCCTGTTTCTTGATCAGGTGATGAGAAGATGGATCTTGAGATCCTATGTCCTGCATGCATTATGTCAAAGCTGGTTCGGCCTTTCTCTGGTGAGAGGTGGAATCTTATTTTTGTACATCTAATCCGTACTTTGTAGAAAAACCTAAAAGCCATCACAAACAAACAAAACGAACAAAAATTTTGTGCCCCAGTTTGCACTGGGAAATTTTTGTGAGTTATTGAAAACATAATAAACTATCTTTGCTATTGCAGAGTAAAGAATTGAAAAATAAATGGTCTTTGCTTTTTTTTCTTTTTTTTTTTAATTTAATAATAAGGGATGTCGTACCCTAATTTAAAAAGAAGAAAGGCAACCAGGGGACGTAGTACCCTGTGTTGACAATAAGATGAGGCTCGTGGCACTCTACGATGCTACTAGGGAATGTCATACCCTATGTTGGTAAAATGTAATGCAGCCAGGGGATGTAGTACCCTTTGTTGGCAATAATATGAGGCTCGAGGCACTCATAGGACGCTACTAGGGAATGTCGTAGCCTATGTTGGCAATAAAATGAGGCTCGTAGCACTCTGATATGCTACTAGGGAATATCGTGCCCTATGTTGGTAATAAAATGAGTCTTGTGGCGCTCTGAGATGCTACTAGGGAATGTCGTACCCTATGTTTGCAACAAGAAATGCAACCACGGGATGTAGTACCATGTGACAATAAGGTGAGGCCCTTGGCTCTCTAAGATTCTACAAGGGAATGTCGTACCCTTTGTAGGCAAAAAATAATGCGATCAGGGGATGTAGTACCATGTATTGAAGATAGGATATTGATTCCCTATAATGAAACTAAAAAAAACATGATTACATGTGTATTGGAAGAAAATCAAGGATTTGAGAACTTCACTTGCTGATGTTCATCTTTTCACGAACTGTTTCCTAATATTGTTGTGTTCCTGTTCTTAACAAAGAAAGATTCATTTGTTTTAAAATGGTGGTCAGTTTGTGCCCTTTATTTCTTGCGCGACTTGACCTTGCGTCCATTACAATTGTTAAAAAAATGACTTCGTCGATGGTTGTACGATTGCCAGGAGATTCTGTCTTTACTTTCTGGAGATCTTCTTTCTGACCACTCTCACTTATCTTTCTCTCAACTCACCATTGCCTTATAGTGCCTGTGAAGGTTTTCACCAATAAGATTCTCTCATTTTATTTTTCTCTCTTTACAATGGCTGAGGCATCACCGAAGTATACTGACTTAGCATTCTCGAAAGCTGATCAGAAGGTCTTAACAGGGAAAGGTAAAATGAACTATTCAACTAAATTTCAACTTTTGGAACCATTTTGACGGAACAACTATTGAAAATTAAAAAAAAAAAATCATGCCCCAGCTTCTTTGAATACTGGAGAAATATGGATTTTTGTTTTGGTGTGACTGAACCCCAAAGTGAGGCTGCTTACGTATCCTTTCGGAATCAGGCCGGACGTATGCATTTGTTTTGATTTTCTTTTTTCATTTTTTATTTTTTTGATTAAGTACATTTGTTCCAAAAGAGGGGGAAAAAAGGAATATAAACAAGGCTTCAAAGGGCTAACTAGGGTTGACCAGTGTTTGGGTAGCGAGAATGATAGCCTTTCGTCATCCCAACCTGAGAATGCTCAGTATAAAATGCCCCTACAGAGGCATGTCAGACATAGTATCTCTTGACCGCATATGCATTAACGGATATATCTGTCACCTTTCGTTTTATATCTGCCAAGTGTAGAGCTCCTTTTGATAATACTTTCTTGATGAGGTAAGGACCTTGCCAATTCAGAGCAAACTTTCCTTTTGCTTCTTCTTGGTGCGGAAAGATATGTTTCAAAATAAGTTGTCCTACCTCGAATTATCTTGGGCGCACTTTCTTATTGTAAGTGCGTGCCATTCTTTGTTGGTATAACTGACCAAAACAAACTACCGCCAAACGCTTTTCATCAATCAAAATCAACTGTTCCAATCGGGACTTGTCCCAGTCAATGTCCTTGTTCCCTGCTTCAACAATGATTCAAAGAGAGGGAATCTCAACTTCAGCAGGTATGACAGCTTCAGTGCCATAAACCAACAAGTAGGATGATGCGCCAACTGATGTACGGACAGTTGTCCGGTATCCCAAAAGAGCAAAAGGCAATTTCTCGTGCCATTGCATAGACCTTTGGAAAATCTTCCTAAGAATCTTCTTGATGTTCTTATTCGCAGCTTCAACAACTCCATTAGCTTTGGGTCGGTAAGGAGTAGAATTGCGATGCTCAATTTTAAATAGTTCACATACCTCCTTCATCAGATGACTATTCAAATTAGCAGCATTATCTGTGATGATGGTTTTTGGAATACCGAAATGACAGATGATATTGGAGTGAACAAAGTCTACTATTACTTTCTTGGTGACTGCTTTCAATGTAATAGCTTCCACCCATTTGGTGAAGTAATCAATTGCAACCAAGATGAATTTGTGCCCATTTGAAGCTTTTGGCTCGACTTGTCCAATGACATCCATTCCCGATGCAACAAAAGGCCAAGGAGCCGACGTAGGATACAACTCTGAAGGAGGTGAGTGAATCAAATCACAATGAATCTGACATTGGTGGCACTTGCGAATAAAAGGAATGCAATCTTGCTCCATAGCAAGCCAATAATATCCTGCTCGAAGGATTTCTTTGCTATAACATACCCATCCATGTGCGGACCACATGCTCCCTAATACACTTCATTCATAATGATTTCAGCTTCTTTGGCATCCACACATCTCAACAAATTCAAATCCGGAGTCCTTTTGTATAGGATTTCCCTACTAAAAAAGAAACCATTAGAGAGTCTTCTAATAGGTCTCTTTTGATCCCAATTAGCGTGTACCATGGTTCACCATCTAGTCCTGCTTCAATTGTGTTGCAATAACCATGTTGATCACGAATTAGAATTTCTAATGGATCAGTATGAGTATTGCCGGATATGGAAGCATTGAGGCCAGGGTGGCCAAGGCATCAGCTAATTCATTGTGAAACCTAGGAATCTACCTGAACTCAATGGACTTGAACCTTTTGCTAAGATCCTCCACACGTTGTCTATATGGGATGAGCTTGATGTCTCAAGTCTCCCAATCACCTTGAGCCTGCAGATAAGCAAATCTAAATCTCCCATCACCAAAGTTTATGCACATTTAGGTTGTTTGTCATGTTCAAGCCCATGATGCAAGCTTCATATTCTGCCGTGTTGTTTTTACAGAAGAAACAAAGTCGCGCCGTGGCAGGGTAACGTTGCCCAATAGGTGATACAAGAATTTCCCCAATCCCTATGCCTTTGATGTTGACAGCGCCATCAAAGTATAGTTTCCAAATTTGACTGTAATCTTGGGCTACTTGTTCAATTAAATTAACCTCTTCATCTGGGAAGTATGTGTTCAAAGATTCATACTCATCATCAACCGAGTTTTTGGCCAAATGATCAGCCAAAGCCTGTGCCTTCATGGCCGTACGAGTGACATAAAAAATATCAAACTCTGTGAGCAAGATTTGCCACTTTGCCAATCTGCCAATTGGCATCGGCTTCTGAGAGATGTAATTGGATCTATTCGGGATATGAGTTAAGTCGTATAGGCCAAAAGATAATGCCTAAGCTTCTAGGCGACCTAGGTTAAGGCGCAACATGTCCTTTACAAAAGAGTGTATTTGACCTCATAAGTGGTGAACTTTTTGCTTAAATAATAGATTGCTTGTTCCTTTTTGCCTGTGGAATCATGATGACTTGAATACAACCAAAGGAACTATCCATTACTGAGAGATATTAAAACAAAGGCCTACCAGGTTCCGGTGGGACCCAAACAAGGGGATTTGACAAATATTCCTTGATCTTATCAAAAGCTTCTTGGAACTTATCTTTCCACTTGATAGAAGTGTTCTTTTTCAACAACTTGAAAATGGGCTCACATATGGTTGTAAGTTGCGCGATGAACCTGCTGATGTACTTCAACCTCCCGAGTAAACTTATGACTTTTGTTTTGTTCTTCGGGGGAGGCATCTCTCGAATGATCTTTATTTTGGAGGGATCTAACTCAATGCCTCTTAAACTAACTATAAAACCTAGGAGCTTCCCAGAAGGAACTCCAAATGCACATTTGGCTGGATTGAGTTTGAGATTGTACCTTCGTAACCTTTCAAAGAACTTTTTAAATTCTTGCACATGATCAGCTTTTGTTTTGGACTTAAGGATCACATCATTAACACATACACTTCAATCTTTTTGTGCATCATGTCATGGAAGATAGTGGTCATGGCCCTCATGTAAGTTGCCCCTACATTCTTCAAACCAAATTGCATGACCCTATAACAATAAGTTCCCCACGGAGTGGTGAAGGCAGTCTTTTCTGCATCTTCTTCATCCATCAGAATTTGGTGATACCCAGCATAACAGTCCACAAAAGATTAGATCTCATGTTTAGCACAATTGTCAATAAGGATATGAATGTTGGGTAAGGGAAAGTTGTCCTTTGGACTTTCTTTGTTTAAATCACCGTAGTCAACACAAATGCTGATTCTCCTATCCTTCTTTGACACCGGAACAACAATTTCTAACCATGTAGTATATCGGATGACCCTGATCACATTTGCACTTAGTTGGTTCGTGATTTCTTCTTTAATCTTATCACTTATGTTTGTCTTGAACTTCCTTTGTTTTTTTTGGATTGGTGGAAATTAGGATATGTGGGAAGCGTATGAACCACTAAATCGGCACTCAAACCCTGCATGCCATCACACAACCAAGCAAATACATCTCTGTACTTAAACAAAACTTGAATTATGGCATCTCTAGTCTTTTGCTCAGTGTGAATGCTTATCTTTGTTTCTCTGGTTTCTTCAGGACATCCCAAATTAATTGCCTCAATTTCATTTAAATTAGGCTTAGGTCTATTCTCAAATCGATCCAATGCCCTTTTTATTTCCTTAAAACCCTAATCTTCATTATACTCAACTTCTTGGTTCATTATTTCGAGATTAGACAACTTTTTTAGATCTAGGCATGAATCCCGCATGCATGTCAGCATTAACAAAACTAAAATTGAGAAAAAAGAAGAAAAAACTATAAAACAACAAAAATTAGGGAAAGGAAAAGACAGAATTTTACTATGATACTGGAACTTCATTTCATTGAATTAGAAAGGCTAGAAGGGTTAACATCAAGTAAAGAAATTAAACTAAACTATCTGGATTACAATCCTAAAGATAATCCAAATACAGAAAAAGCAACAAAATAGACTACCAAGACTGCTTCCTGATGGGAAGAAGAGTTGCTTCCCAGTTATTGAGCGAGGTATCCAGACCAATCAATTGAATACTTGCACTGCTAGGGCCCTCACCAACTTGGATCATATTGATCTCATAGAACATCTCCTTGAGACCCTGGCAAACTTAATCAATGTCATCCCGAGTAGAATGATTTTAGACTTCTTCAAATTGTGGATTGACAAAAAAGTAGGCAATGTGAGGGATTTGTTTGGACAAATTCCAACCATTCTTTTTGCGGGCCTTGGCTTTGTCTATGTTAGATGGTATTGGTTTAAAACCTAAGCCAAAAGTATCTTTCTTCGAGAAAGGACCAATGGTGTTCACAATTCCCTGCAGAGAGGATCCTAGTCCTTTTCCTGGTTCATAGTCGTTCCTTAGCATTGGCGCACCAACCATCATAAATGTGGCTGAAAAATGGGAATGCAAAATTGGTTTTCCTTCTTCCTCTTGGTCAACCTCAATCACCTCAAAAACTTGATATATGATGGATTCACATCCTTCCTTGGCCTCGATATATGGAATGGATAGGTCTCTGTAGACAGACAAATAGTCCTCCCAATGAACAATGATTTCTTGCTTGTCATACTCGAATTTGACCACTTGATTTAGAGTGGATGGTACAACTCTGGCCATATGAATCCACGACCTTTTGAGAAGAAAATTATAGGAAGTTTCCATATCTAACACTTGAAAGACAATGTTAAAATCAACCGGGCCGATTGTCATGGTGAGTTCGATTTCCCTAATAGTATCTCTTCTGGAACCATCAAAAGCTCTGATGCTGACATTACTAGTCCGAATTCTGTTAGTGTTGATGTTCAACTGTTGTAGAGTAGAAAGAGGTCATACATCTACACTTGAGCCTCCGTTAATCATGACTTATTTTACATAGTGCCCTTCACATTTAACCATAAGATGCAGAGCTCTATTGTTCCCAGCCCCTTCCTCAGACAAATCATCACTGCAAAAAGTAATTCTATTTACTTCAAAGAATCTTTTTGCCATTTTTTCTAGCTGATTCACCGTTGTCTTTTCTGAGACATGCCTCGTTCAGAGTTTTGATCAACACATGGTCATGCTCTTCCGAGTGCAAAAGCAAAGATAACAAAGATATCTAAGCAGGAGTTTTCCTTAGTTGGCCGATGATTGAGTAATCTTGCATTTTCATCTTCTTAATCCTCCGCTTCTTTTTCTGCAACAGGTTTTTTCACTGGCAATTGACTATCCCTGGCTTGCTTAGCTTTTCTCAATACCTCTGGTGAGTAGCACCTTCCAAAGCGGGTCAAACCCCCAATTTCATCTGTTTCTTCAACTATCTCTTTTCCTCTGTATGTCATGACACTCTTGTTATAATTCCATAGAATAGCTTTCGTGTTTTTCACTGGGAGTTGTGCAACAAGTTGGATCACGACAGGCTTTGTTATATTTCTCAGACCATTATTCGGTACGATCTTTTGAATGCTCCCAGAGATGTAAAGTTTTGGTCCACCCAATTGAACCTCAACCTTTTTTGTGCTTCCAGGGACATAGAGAATCGTTTTTCCGAAACCTATCAAGATCAAACTAGAACTCACACCTTTCACAATCAACGGTGCCAGTTGTGGCGGGCTTACTATCACTTTTGGTTCTTTCCTTATGGTTCCAACAGCCATCTCTGCCTTGCCAGATTGCTTATAATCCTGATCATCACAAATCATATTAATAAAATATGTATTATTATGAGCTGGGAGTTGATTGTTTGTGATATTAGGAGTATCCTCGTAGTTTGTTATCACAATTGCCTTTGCTTCAATCAAATCTTCAATGGCTTTCTTTAATGTCCAACAATTTTTGGTACTATGACCTTTGGGTGTTAGTGTGAAACTCACATCTCGCATTTGAGTCAAAACCTTTTGAATTTGGATTCACATAACGCGGCATGACAGGTTTAATCAACTGCAATTGCATCAATTTTTGAAATGGGCTTGTATACGATTGTCCAATAGGGGTGAACTCTTTCTTTGGCTCTTGTTCTCTCACATATTCCTATCACGGACGAGGATTATATGGTGCCTGTAAATTCGGCCGGAGTTGACGGGAGCCTTGTGGAATTGGTGCCCGCCATTGTTGGTGATTGGGAGGCCTAGAATAAGCTTGAGCATTAATCACCGTGTATTGTTGTGGGGGAGCTGAATATCGGGGACCCTAAGGCAGATAGTAATGTTGAGGAGAATTGGATGGTCCTTATTGGAATTGCACATAAGAAGGAACTATTCCTCTTTGAACTCCCCCGAACCCAAATGGCATCATGGATCCTTCCTCCTTCTTTTTACGGTTTCCGAAACTGCCTGACCCGCTTTGAATTGCTTCCGTGGTCACCTTAAGGATTGCCTGAATTTGCCCAACTTCATGCCATTCTCAACTATTTCACCAATCTTAATTGCCTCTGCGAAAGGTTTATCAATGGCGGCCAATATGTAATGAAGGTAATCAGGATCCTGACTTGGAGTAAATAGTCAATCATTTCTACCTCTTTCATTGGTGGTTTGACCCTAGTAGTCTGATCCCTCTATTTGATTGCATATTCTCTAAAGCTTTCTGTTTGTTTCTTCTTCATGTTAACGAGAGAGGAGCGGTTTGGAATTATATTAATATAGTACTGAAACTGTTGGATAAAATCTTGAGCCATATCATTCCAAACATGATAGTGAGAGATAACATGATCTATGAACCACCCGGAAGCAATTCCTATCAAACTTTCTCCAAAATAGGCCATGAGTAATTCTTCTTTGCCTCCTGCTCCCCTCAATTTGTTACAATACCTCTTCAAATGGGCCATAGGATCACCAATGCCCATCATACTTGTCAAACTTTGGGGGTCTTGAAGCCGGGTCGCAAATTAACATGGGGGAACATGCATAGATCGTTGAATGAAACACTCTTGTGGCCTCCCAAGCCCTGTATGTTTCTCATAGTTTGTTCCAAGCTCTTCATTTTTCTAGTCATTCCTCTTGTTCCATAGTCTTGTCGGGATTTTCAATCTCAATTAGGAACGCGTTCCGAGGAGTATGCTTGTATGAATCTGGAACCTTGAAAGTCAGTTCCTGAGAGTAATGTTAGGCATCATGAGCATTGAGTTGTGGATCAGTGTTTGACTTTTGAGCAACAGCCCGTTGAGGGACAGTAAAAGTATGGATAATGGGTATAGTAGGTGGGTCAATTATGAGGGGTACGATTGGAGGACGTGAAATGAAGGTACTGGGGATAGTGGGAAGGTTAATGCTCGGACTGAATCCAGGTTGGTACGATGGGTTACTTGTTATGGAGATGGGCACTTGATTCGCAACCGATACATTATGAAGACTATGCCATTAATCTATTTCTCTATCCTCTATTCCATTAATCTATCCTTAAGCTGATCAACATTTGAGCAAAACCTACCAAATGGTATTACATATAGCATAAAAAAATGAATATATTGGTCTAAAAATTGGTACCTGTCCTAGATGAGCCCAGCCTCCCTGTGCCGAGTCCCACTAAGTCCAATGTACATGATGCATATAAAGTGTACCCTAGTAGGGATATCCGTTTCTTGTGGCTTGTTCTTCTAAGTTTGCAAATCCTAAAGGAGATGGTATCTAGACATGGCTTACCCAGGCGGACAACCCGAGCCAAGGAGTGTCAAGCGTCACTAGTAGTAGAACAACAATGGCTGGCTGACGACACTCCTGCCTAAACATGTGTGACTAAATCCTTCACCAGAAGCTGGTAGGGCAACTTGCTTTATCTCAAGACAGAAAGTTTGTGATGCTGGTTGGCAAACACAACATAACTACCTATCAGAAGACTCAGAGGGGTACGAGAGAGGATACAGTTTATAACACAGTTCAAATAAAAATTAAAGTAGTAAATAAGTGACAAATAGCACATTAGGCTCCCAAACACGATAATATCCAAAACATGATAAAAGCCAAAAAAGAATCAATATAAAAAGCTCGAATTCTAATTAATTGTCCCCAGCGGAGTTGCCAGAGCTTTCACACTTCTTTTTTCTCGCACTACCCTATTGCGAGGTTGAGTTAGAAGAGTTTTTCCAATTGAAGTGACGTTTTGAAAATTTGGTTATTTAGTATTTTGAGTTGCCACTTGGAATTGAATTTTGGTGTTCCAAATCACCTATTATTTGAATCCCTCATCAAATGGAATGCTTGACTCCTAAGTTAAGGTCTACGAAAACAGAAGACTGAGTAAGGAATTCGGTTGACCGAGGGGAAGGTGTAAGGCATCCCTCAAGTCCCGTGGTTTTAACACGGTCAATTCTATTGACTAATGTCCGGCTTAAATAAATTTTTAGCTATTCATGTATTTTATTGATTATGACTTGCCTATTACCACTTAATTAATCATTAAATTTTATTAATTGTTTTGACCTAGATGCAGTATGCACATAAGGTAATTCTTCGAAATTGAATGTTAAACCAAGGTACGAAATGTACACATGGTCAAAACATAATTATTTTAAATTTAAGGTATCAAGACGCGTGAATGCGCACGTGATCCTTTTATTACTTAAGCATATCAATCCAAGGTTCGGTTATGAACACGTGGGCTAATTTTTAAAGTACATATAAAGTTTTTCTAGCGTTTTAGAATATTTCAATTATTTTGTCTCTTTTTATTAGATCTGAGAAATTTATTTATATATATTGTTTTAATTATTACAAGGAGTCTTGAATTAGTTCCTAACTCATTTCGCTCCCTCACAATTTCTTTTACCACTCTTTTTTTTTTCTATTTCTAGTAACACTTTTGAATTAATTCGCAACCTATATATGTACTTCACAAATTTTATTTTAAATCGTCAGACCTAATCTTTTATCTAGGCCCAAATTATTAAACTATTCCTGGACCTCTTCCGCATGACACAACTTACACGACATAACAAAGAACTATTAAATTCAAGTAATAGACGAATGAATGGATAGATACATTTAAAGGAGAACCTTTTAGAAACTCCGTTTGTTCTAATTATATAGAAATGAAGTTCAAGATTCTAAATAACTTACTATGTAAACATGACCTTAAATATAATTAATAAACTGAACTTTTATAAAACAACATATCCAGTATTATCTCACACCGTGGGGTCTGAAAATATAAATATGGTTGTCGGGATTCGAGCTCAGGTATCCACGTCCACAACGTGGAGTTCTTACCACTAAATTATAGCCACTAGTTTAATGAAATGAACTTTTATACGTGTGAAAAGTGGAATGCATGCATAAAGTTAAACTAAATAGTATTCACAAAGTTAATAACACATTCACACCAAACTCTTTATATACAAACCAAGTTATAAACTATCAACATGAGAATTATTTTTACTGTTCACCACTTTAATTCTTCTGTACACATATAAATACAGTTAATTAAAAAATTAAATAATTTTGCTAATATCAGCATAAAATTTGAATAAGACCAGCAAGAATTATTTTAAAAAAAATCTTTGAAAGATGATTATTAATTAATAACATGATTCTTGAAAGATCTAAACTTAACTGTGAATGGAAATATTATTTTAGGCCATTAGTAAAAGTTTGGCAATCAAATTTAACTTGAACCAACACCCAATCATATATTAAGTTCACTCTAGTTCGGAAAAAAAAAAAAAAAAAAACTCAAAACAACTTAAAGATCCAGAAATAGAAATAAAATGATGAAGCCAAAATTAATCTGAACCAACAAAATTATCTTTCATGTTGATGATGAAAATTCGAATATTACCTTTTTTGTGAAGTTTTACAATAAAATAAAAGCCATAGTCTACTGATTTTCAAAGCTAGCAACGCTAACTTATCTAGAACCACGAACTCGGAACCGCGAGCGAAATTTCAAACTCAGGCATCGAACTAAATAACATAACTGAACAGTTTTTTTCAAGTGAATCTTTACTCTAAAAGAACAGTGCTCGTTTCTCTTTGTTGCTAATTTTTCTTTTAAATTAGATTCCCCCCCCCCCCCCCCCCTTTCCCCTCAATCTCCTTCTCTTCTCTAAATAGGTGTCATATTAATGTCCTTCCCCTCAACTCCCAATGAGTTCAAAAAGGGATGATAAGGGATATGGGGATTGGGACGTGTGATGTGAGGGAGTAGGAAATGGGGTTGGGAGGAGGAAATCATGGGGGGTTAGTTGTCAGGGAGTCCGGGACGTGAGAGAGTTGGGCAGAAATGGGGAGTTAAGAAAAAATAGAAACATTAGGGTATTGGGATTGTTAGCTAATAAAGTCAAATTTTTGAGATAGAAGTTTGATAACAAACTTTATCTCTTTCACGTTAACTTCATTTTGCTTTTTTTTTTTTCCTTAAAAAAAAAGTTTAAAAGATAAATTGAATTATAAAGATAAATCTAAAAAAAAAAAACCCAGCGCGCTAGAGAGAGGAGAGAGAAGCTCTGGCGATTGGCGATTTGCGACGACCAAACGTGAAGCTCACACGCACGCCGTTCATGGCGTCTCCGGCCACTGGCCAGCCACCTGATGGTGCTGGTCAGTCGTCTTCCTCACCCCCACAACTAGTTACATCAAATACACCCATGAATCCAACCCAAAAATACGCAGATCTACTTCAACCTAAAGCTTTGAACGCCGTCGCTCAAACCCTACCCACTGTCCCTATCAAACCTATTGAGTATCTACACGGCGAACCCATTGTTCGTTGGAAGAAGGCAGAAGTGAAGCAATCCATTGTCAAACAAGGTTTGCAATTGGCAGTTCTTGGAAAATTCTCGTATGGCAAACCTGTGCTCAATGAGTTACGAAAAGTGATTCCGATCCAGTGTGAACTAAAAGGTTCATGCTCGATTGGATTGATCGAGGACAACCATGTGCTGATAAGGCTGTCGTTGATGGAGGATTATATTCATCTTCTATCGAAGCCGGCCTACTATCTGAAGGTCGATGGTGTCATGTGGAAGATGCGATGCTCGAAGTGGAACCCATGGTAGACACCTGAGGAGGAAACTCCGATTGTAGTAGTATGGATCAGCTTTCCAGAACTCCCTCCTAATTTCTTTGGTAAGGAGTTTGTATTTTCTCTTGCCCGGGCAGTAGGAAATCCTTTACATGTTGATTTGGCTACACAAAATGGTACTAGACCTAGCTGTGCAAAGGTAAAAGTCGAGGTGAATTTGTTAGCCAACTTACCACAAAGGATCAAAATTGTCGAGGAGGAGGATGAAACTGGCTCAGAGGTTTCAAAGTGGATCAAAATTAGGTATGACTATATGCCTAAGTATTGTAAGAGCTGCAAGAAGCAAGGTCATAATGAAGATGAATGTTGGGTGATCAAACCAGAATTACGGCCTCTTGATGGTAGAAAGAATAAAGAAAAGGAGATTGTTAGTACTGCAGCCAATTCAACTATGGTTCTTACAAGTGGTAAGGTTGTGGGCAAACCTATTGTGCACCAAGCTAGACAGGAATGGATGCAGGCTAGAAATAATAAGTATCAACGGGATAATAGAGGCCATATTATAGATGATGCAAAGTTTAATGACAAAGGAAATGGCAAGGATAAAGGCAAAAACAAAGTGCAGGAGCTCACAGTCACAAACAAGTTTGATGCGTTGGATATGGAGGACGTATAGCAATTTTGTATTACAGATTGCAAATAATGGAGAGACATCAAATAAGGATTTGGAAAATTTCCGGGTGAAGAAAGAAGCAGTTGAGAAAGTGCTGAATAATGAAGAGAAGAAAAAACATCCTAATGTGCATGGGAATCAATTGGTGAATAATGTGCATGGGAATAAAAGGGCGAGCAATGTCGATAATCTGGCCTCGAAAGATGCTGATATCGAAATTGGTGATCGAGATGCACAGGTCGATCACCCAATCTCGAAAGATGCTGAGATCGAAGATGGTGGTCGAGATGCACAGGTTCATAATGTCGATCACCCAGTCTTGAAACATGCTGTCGAAGATGGTGATCGAGACGCAGAGATCGATGAAAGAGTTCGAAAAGAAGCCACAATCGATTGGGTGCATAGAAGATTCGGAATGGACAAAGATGAGTTGAGAAAGTTAAATGTTACAACTAATCACTCATGTCACGAGGTTCCATCTCAAACATATGATAAATTGAGATTGGAAAAGGAGGCCAAGGAATTTGATGTTCAAGGAGGGTCTACAGAATCAGACCAAAGTGTCACGAAGAGTCCTAATAAGTTCAAGGCCGACAGTGATCGAGGTGCAATAGAGAACAAGTCAGGTGACCGACTTGTAGACAAATCGGGGTCAGCCTCGACCGATTTTAATGCTTATCGAGGTCCAGTCGAGGGTGTATCGAAGTCAACAGGTATCGAGGTTGAATCGGGCAATACTGGGGAGTTGGTGGCAACTGTGGATGGTGTTCCAGTATATCAGGAGTATCGACATGAGTTTGCTACCATCGAGGATCAAAGTAAAGCAGCTACTGTTGTAACAGTAAACCCTAAGGGAAGAGTCATGCATGATCTTTAATCCATTGAGGTGTTAAAGGATAGTGATCAAACAATGATGATAATTCCCAATCGAAGCTCGGAGCAGAATATCCAACTACAGGTTAATGTGCCAATGAAGAGTCCTTTGCAAACCCTACATGACTTAGTTACGCACAATGTGGAATCGATTGGAAATATCATCATCGAGAACCAGCTGATCGAGGAAGAAGGTGATAAGGAGTCTACTGCTGCAAACTTCAAACAGGTAGCTCGAGAAGCAGATATATCACCTTTATCAAGCCCAAAAACAATAAAGAAGAACAAGAAGTCACAGAAGCCACAGACCAAAGAACAAGTTCAACCTACAAGAATATTGCCTCGAAGGGCACCTTCACATAGTAAATGATGATGAAGACACTTATATGGAACATTAGGTCTGTTAATACGGAGCAGGCCTTTCCAAGAGTCATCAACATGCATAGAGAACATAATTTCTGTGTTATTGCGCTGATGGAGCCATTTCAAAAAGCTGGACACATACAAAGATATAGGAGAAGACTACACATGGAGACTGCATACTCGAACATAAATGGGAAGATTTGGTTGTTTTTTGATGCAGTAGTAGAATGGGAAGTGGTGATGGAAACTGAGCAGCATGTAACCGTTAAAGTGCTGCATCATGAGCTAGGTCATCAAATCATGATGACCTTTGTTTATGCTAAATGCGATGCACTTGAACGACTGGAATTGTGGGACAATCTATATTATATGGTGAATGATTTGGAGCTTCCTTGGCTGGTAGGAGGGGACTTCAATGTAGTGCTTCATGAGGATGAGAAGATTGGTGGATTGCCAGTGCACCCCCCGGAATATGAAGATTTTGCATTCTGCGTGAATTCTTGTGGCTTGTTCGATCAGGGGTACAAAGACAGCCCTTTCACGTGGTGGAATGGGAGGTCGAATGCTGAATGCATATTCAAAAGACTGGATAGAGTTTTTGTGAACTTGCCATTTCAAAGTTTGTTTCCTAGAATTGAAGTGGGGCACTTGATTAGAACTGGATCAGATCATGCCCCTTTGCTCATGATGTGTGGGGAGCAGACTGCAAACTTTGTGAAGCCTTTCAAATTCTTGAATTTTTTGACAAAGCATGAGATGTTCATGGAGGTGGTGAAACAGAACTGGATTGCTGACTTTGTAGGGGATCCTTACCTTATTTTAAAGCATAAACTTAAGAAGGTGAAAGCAGCTCTATCTAAGTGGAGTAGAGAGACCTTTGGAGATATCTTCAAACAGCTAGCTATTCTAGAAGATATTGTCAAAGTGAAGGAGATGCTGTTTGAGGAGGAGCTAACGATACAAAATAGAATTGTACTTCAAAAAGCACAGGCAGAATTGAAAATATATCTCAGCATGGAGGAGCAATATTGGAAGCAGAAAGCTGGAATGACTTGGTTTGAG
>MCJB01031662.1:0-38675 GCA_002018475.1 Nicotiana obtusifolia
TATATATATATATATATATATATATATAGCAAGGTAAAATATTAACAAATTAGCGACCAATTTTGGTCCCTTATTGCACCATAAAATTCCTTTCGGTAAGCGACCAAAGATGGTCGCAAATTTAATTTCTTATTTAATTTAATATTCAATAATAGCGACCAACTTTGGTCGCTTATGGTAAAGCGACCACAGTTGGTCGCAAATTTAATTTCTGATTAAATTTAATATTCAACAATAGCGACCAACTTCGGTCGCTTATGTCCCCAGAAAATTTCTCATCCCTAAGCGACCAACTTTGGTCGCTAATATTGAACGTGGGTCCAATTTAGCGACCAAAGTTGGTCGCCATTTTTGAATTTTCTTTGACCAGCTTTGTTTGACCAGGCCGGTCAAAATGTTGAACAAAATAGCGACCACTGGGCGACCTATTTTGGTCGCTATTGTATTTAAGTTTTTTTTTTTCATTTTTTTTGTCTGTGTTAGAGACCAAAATTGGTCGCTTTTCGTGGCAGACCAACTTTGGTCGCTAATCTTTGGTCTCTATTTTTCTGATTTCTAGTAGTGGTTGCTTAATTTTGCATAACATAGAGACAAAACATGACCCTTTTTCCCTATAAGAAATCATAAAATTTACGTATAAGGATAAACTTGTGTGTTTTAAGTTACATAATTTTTCTTTACTCGATAAGTTTGTATAATTTTGACACTACATTGAATGCGTGTTACAAGCTGAAATTATCCTTTTAAGTTAATTTGCAAATAACGGTACATGTTTAGATGGTTGTTTTCAAAGTGTTTGAGAGAGGTTAGAATCGCTTGTCTCCTAAACTAGACCATAGGTTTTAGCCTTGCTAGCTTTGTAAATTTGGTGTACTTCAATAAGCAAATTATTAGGTTATTGATCCAGTATTTTCATTGGAGTCTGGTTAAATTTGAATTTGGATCGAAAAATCTTACATTGTGAGACAATACTTTCGAATATTGTGTTTGAGGCAATTGTTTGCATTCCTTATAATATGTATTGAAACAAGTTCTTGCTAACAATAAAAGGGGGAGTTGAACGTGGGGTTGTTAATTAATTTCTTAACAAAGATGACTTCATACATAAACCTCGAACCCGAAACCTCTAATTTAGGATGAAGGAGTACTTATCGCTCCACCATAATTCTTATTGGTGACCCAATTAAAATTTTAATGTTTCCTATGCGTATACAAGTAATAGAAGAGAAGTAAAAAGAAATTAGAATATAATTTTATGACAAATCTGCCTGCAGCTCACATATATCATACACATTCACATGATACAATTGTATTGGAAAAATATAATATTAGCATGTGGACAACATAATAGTCGACAAGTAGCAAATGTTGCTAAGGCATATCAATAAGTTCCAGAATATCTGAGATTCGACATTAACTCTTGAGTAGTTACAAATACATCAGAGCATAACGTGGAGAACGGATCGTTAATATTCAAATAGGCTGGCATGATCTTAGGGAACACTTACACTAGCCCATACTATAAATACTCCCTCTCTCCCACATTTGTAACTCACTGGAATCTTCTTACTCACATTGTTAATCATAGCAATTCAGCAACTAATTCTGCCTGAAGCTCTGTGTTCAATCACTCATAGTTTATATGTGAGGTTGACAAGTAAAGGTCGTAAGACTCCCTGCAAAAATGACTTACTAAAAAGTTAATTAAAGTTGTAAAGTTTCAAAAAGTAACACTAAAGCAAATTGTAGAGTTTAACTAAACAATCTAATCAAGTTCCATGATTTCCAGTTATTATTTCGAAATTTTGGATATACTGCGCTAAACAACAAACAATTCAAATTTTGAGAATCAGTTTGATATGGTATATATATAGCAGTAAGATATGGCCATATGAATCCTAACAACCTTTC
The DNA here is from genome assembly GCA_002018475.1 of Nicotiana obtusifolia. Taxonomy (NCBI): domain Eukaryota; kingdom Viridiplantae; phylum Streptophyta; class Magnoliopsida; order Solanales; family Solanaceae; genus Nicotiana; species Nicotiana obtusifolia. The sequence goes on from MCJB01031662.1 coordinate 1,912, forward strand.
CTTCAAGGTGCCTGACAATGTGGTTTCTAGCGTAAACTCCACCATTTTTAATGTTAATTCTTTTAAAATAGATAAAATGGTGTGGAACAGAACCTGTAATGGACTTTTTGTTAGGATATACTATTAACCATGCGGTTTGATTATAGTATTATATTTTTTTTTGGAACAATTATTTATTTATTTATTCAATTCAATGAAGTTTTAAATTAATAGATCATTTGTTCATATGTATGCCCTTTACTTATATAGTAGACGATTTAGTGTATGGAGCTTTAGCTCATGCGCAGAAGATTAAATTGTCGGTTCTTATAAGTTATAAAGTTATGTTCACAATCAAAGATGTAACTGAGCAAAGTATCTTGATGATTGTAGCATAAGATTAAAATATAATCTATCTTGATTATGGGAAGGTTCAGTTCCAACTTCTTATGCTAGTACATTTTTGTGTATTGGACGGATCAAGTAGAGATAAGTGTTTTTGTGCTGAATATATAAAACTACCTCTCTAGCTCATTGAATGTTCTTATACTCTTAATCTTGATATGATTTTTATGATCAATGTGCTTCGTTCATTATTTTGATTTATTAAAAGGTACGACTCAACTGCGAGTTAATGTATTTCTGGTAAATTGGATAATGGCAAAGTGCATTTGTGAAATAACAATTAGTTGATAGAATCCGTGTCTTGACCTTGAGATTGATGATACCCCTTTATGGATGCTTATAAGTTTTCATGTGAAAACCCTGCAGGTGGATTTTGTATCCGTCACATGAAATAAGTTACGCGGAAGTATAAAGGATTAAATTAGTCGATGAATTAAATTGTCAGTAATTTAATTTATTTGATTGGTGTCTGTAATCTTAACATGAGGAGTTAAATAAGTTTTTAGTGAATGATTTCAAAATTAAACAGAGGAGTACAATTACAGTTTTCTAGTGGAATAAATTATAATTTATTGTGGTAGGATTAATTCATTCATATTCCGAATTAATACCACAATAGGAAGCCTCGTTATTAAATTTGTGGTCCCTGCTGTGCCTGAATATTCTAGAACAAGGAAATTAAAAGAAAAAATAGTATCCTTAGTTGGTTAGGAGACTGCTACACGTTTTTTGCTAGGGTTTACCCTAAAAAACGTGTGTATATAAAGTAAGCTATTTAACCCTAAGGATTATTGATTCTTTTAGCCGAATACTTGCCACTCAAGTATTACGTTCATAGAACTTCAGGATACACAGCAGAAGATCGTAGACCTGGAGAGCACGGACGCTATTGAAGACTAGTGCAACAGCTTCAAAAGGTTAGTGTTACAATCTCGTATTTGATTATGTTTGTCTAGTATACATGTAAGAATATGATCTTGGGTGCTTGCTTCCGCTGCGTTTATATGCCTATTTTCTATCAATTGGCATCAAGAGCCGTCTTACATCTAACTAGATAATGTAATACTTCATAAAATAGAAACCCTAGAATTGGTGTTGTTTTTGAATGCATGTTTGTCATGTTAGAAACAATGGATGTTTTATGAAAAACGAAATTAATTATGCAGTTTATGAATTCTGGAATCACGGATATTATTAGAATCAGTATAAATAATATGTGATATGATCGTATCTGATTTTATTTTGAAACCCTAAAACGACAAAACCGATTTTACCGAATGGTCATAGTTTTGGAGTTCTGAATTTTTTTGACGAACTCCGATTGACCTGAAATTTAGTAGGTTCATCGGGAACGGTCCACTGAACAATACACACTACTTTGTTGTGATCAAGGGCCTTTTTTGGCCATTCGGGGTCGTTTAGATGGGTTTTTGGGCGTTTTTCTGTTTTCAGAAAAAATTTTGTTAACGAAATTTTTTTATTTTAACAAATAATGTTGTTAGGGTTCATTCTCTATGGTCTCCATTGTATGTAGCAGTAATATAATGAGTTTATGTGTTGACATAGGTCTTCCTCCCCATCGGATAGATTCATTATGGTTAATTATTGTGTTGTAATCCCTAGTTAATTGATAACTTGTCTTGACTCTCCAACTGAGTTACACGTTGGTTCAATGCAACCAGGGATAATTTAATGTGATATCTACCTAATATAAATTATCAGTTTACTCTCCATCTGAGTTGGTTCTGGTTTTTATGGGGTAATATATCCGGCATGACTCATATATTTTGCATGAATAGTTAAGTTTCCCTATCGAATCTAACTGTCGGTAAGCATGGTTTTATGTGTGACGTGTGGTTTGAATTTTATTATTCTTTCAGCATATCTAATGATCTATTTGATGTTTATATCTCCCAGATTAATCATGTCTTTTTTCAACCCACTTACCGTTATTCTGAACCAAAACAAGTTAGAGGGTCCGAATTATGTTGACTGGAAACGAAACTTGGATATTGTCCTAACTGCTGAAGGTTACAAATTTGTGCTGATTGATGAGTGCCGGGAAAAACCGAGAGAGGATGCTTCGGAAGACCAGATTAAGGCCTATGATAAATGGGTTAAGGCTGATGAGATGGCGCGATGTTACATTCTTGCCTCCATAGAGAATGTTTTACAACATCAGTATCAGTCAATGGGGTCTGTATACGATATGCTTGAAAATCTCAAAGAGATGTTCGGAGAGCAAAATCGTGCGGCTAAGCAGACAGCCATGAAAGCCCTTTTGAACACTAAAATGGCTGAAGGATCTTCAGTTGGGAAGCATGTACTTGACATGATGAGTCTTCTGAATGAACTCGAGGTACTTGGAGCTGTGATTGATAAGGAATCTCAAGTTGAGATGGTCCTGCAGACTCTGCCTGACAGTTTTCAGCAATTTCGCTTGAACTATAATATGATCAAAATGGATTTGTCACTGGCGAAATTATTGAATGAGCTGCAGGCAGCAGAGTCCATTATCAAGCAACAAGCCCCTGCTGTGGTAATGACTCTTGAGAAAGGTTCAGTTCCAAAGCCGAAAGGCGGATAGAAAAAGAAAAAGGCTCGCAAGGTTGTGGCACCCGGAGGTGCTGCCGGTGGTGTAAGCAAGCCTAAGGGCAAGTGTTATCACTGCAAGCAGCCTGGGCACCACAAGAAACAATGTCTCGCCTATCTGGCTAAGATGAATAAGCAAGGTAATTCATATTTAAATGTCGTTGAAACTTGTTTAGCGGCTGTTTCTACCATGTCATGGTGTGTAGATTCGGGAGCCACTAATCATATCTGCACTTCTTTGCAGGGGTTTCAGGAAACGCGACGGCTAAGTGAGAATGAAGTTTTCGTTTTTCAAGCCAATGGCGATTCAGCACCAGCTTTAGCATTAGGATATATTAGAATTGAGTTTAGTAGTGATAGAGTTTTGAATTTAAAAGACGTTTTATATGTACCTTCAATTAGAAGGAATTTGCTTTCAGTTTCGAGATTAATGGATGCTGGTTATAATGTCTTTTTTATTAATAACTCTGCTATTATTAAGTACAATAGACTTTTTATCTACACTGCTGCCAGAGTACATGATCTGTTTATACTTAATATTTCTCCTGATGTGCTACAACCCAAAGAGCTAAATAACGTTGACCTGCCACGTAAAAGGAAGCATATTTCTGAATTGAGTCAAACTTATTTATGGCATTTACGTCTAGGTCATATAAATCTAAATAAGATCTCAAGGTTGGTTTCTGATGGACCCCTGAGTTCATTGAAAGTGGAGGCACTACCAACCTACGAATCCTGTTTAGAAGGAAAAATGACCAAGAGACCCTTCCCTTCAAAAGGAAATAGAGCCAGTAATAAGTTAGAATTAATTCATTCCGATTTGTGTGGACCTATAAATATACAAGCAAGAGGTGGTTTTGAGTATTTTGTGATTTTCACAGATGACTACTCCAAATACGGATACATTTATTTGTTGCGCCGTTAGTCTGAGTGCTTTGAGAAATTCAAAGAATTTAAGACAGAAGCGGAGAAACGACATGATAAACATATCAAATCATTGCAATCTGATCGCGGTGGTAAATACCTTTCTGCAAAATTCATTAGATACTTATCAGATTGTGGAATAACGTCTCAATTATCTGCTCCAGGAACACCACAACAAAATGGTGTAGCAGAAAGAAGAAATAGAACCCTTATGGAAATGGTCAGATCAATGTTGAGTTATTCCGACCTGCCCTCATCCTTTTGGGGATACGCTTTAGAAACAACTAATTACATTCTGAATTTGGTTCCTTCCAAGTCAGTACCTTCAACTCCAACAGAATTGTGGACTGGGCACAAACCTAGTCTGCGGCATATTCGAGTTTGGGGTTGTCCAGCACATGTGTTGAAAGGGAAAACAGATAAATTGGAATCGAGGACAGAGGTGTGCGTTTTTATTGGATATCCAAAAGGAACAAAGGGAGGTTTATTTTATTGTCCAAAAGAAAAGAAGGTGATTGTTACAACAAATGCCAAATTTCTGGAAGAGGATTATTTAATAAACCATGTTCCTAGAAGCAAACTTGTTTTACAGGAATTGAGCAAAGAAATAACAAAAGATCCATCTCCAAAACATATCCCAGCAACTAGTATTGATTTACCACTGCGTTCTCGTAGTGGGAGGAATATCAATAGGAAAGAGGACACACAAGAGGCATTGCCTGACATCTCGCTGCCCCAAAGTAGTGGGAGTAATTTTGAGCAACCTGCAATTGAAGAAGAAGCTCATGAAATCCTGGCACCACAAGGTGAGGAGAATAACGTTGAGCTCCCAGTTCTTCATGATGATGTCGTGGTTCTCGGTATGTACTCTTGGGAGAATCTTACGATAGGATTCCTGAAGAGACTAATACAGAAGGAGATTTAATGCTACTTCGTGATGTCCTATATCTACGACTTTAATGGATTGTTGCTATGAAATCTGAAATGGAGTCTATGTACTCCAATAAAGTCTAGGATCTTGTGAAACCACCTGCGGGAGTTAAACCTATTGGCTGTAGATGGATCTATAAGAAAAAGAGAGGAGTGGATGGAAAAGTGCAAACTTTTAAAGCAATGGTTGTTGTGAAAGGGTTTACTCAGAAAGAAGGGATCGATTATGAGGAAACATTTTCACCGGTAACCATGCTTAAATTAATAAGAATCCTCTTATCTATTGCTACTCATTATGATTATGAGATCTGGAAAATGGATGTCAAGACGGCTTTCCTTAATGGAAGTCTTGATGAGTGCATTTATATGGCACAACCAGATGGTTTCAAGAAAAGCGGTGATGAGCACATGCTGTGTAAGTTGAACAAATCCATTTATGGATTGAAACAGGCATCTAGGGCATGGAACACTTGTTTTGACAAGTCGATTAATACTTCGGTTTTGATCAATGTGAAAATGAGTCCTGTGTCTATAAAAAATGGGATGGAGAAAAAGTAGCGTTTTTGGTACTGTATGTAGACGATATCTTGCTCATAGGAAATAATGTGGGAATGTTGAATTCAGTCAAGGAGTGGTTGTCCTCACATTTTGATATGAAGGACTTGGGAGAAACAACTCATATCCTTGGGATCAAGCTCACGCGAGATCGCAAGCAAAGGATATTAGGCTTGTCTCAAGCACTTTATATTGATGCTATTCTCGCCAGATTTAGCATGCAAGATTCCAAAAAGGGATTCCTTCCTTTTAGGCATGAATCTCTCTGTCCAAGGATCAGTCTCCCAATATGGCTGATGAGATAGAGAAGATGAAGGCGGTCCCTTATGCTTCTGCTGTAGGGAGCCTTATGTATGCAATGCTATGTACTAGACCTGACATCTGCTTTGCTGTTGGCATAGTTAGCAGATTTCAGTCTAATCCTGGGAAAGAATATTGGACTGCCGTTAAGCATATAATCAAGTACCTGAAAAGGATTAGGGATTATATGTTGGTTTTTCACTCAGGCGATCTTGTACCCATTTGGTATACAGACTCAGATTTCTAGTCAGATAGAGATTCTAGAAAATCTACCTCAGGACTGTTTACCTTAGGAGGAGGAGCCATAACTTGGAGGAGTATTAAGCAATCATGTGTTGTTGATTCCACTATAGAAGCCGAATATGTGGCTGCCTCTAAGGCTGCCAAGGAGGCTGTTTGACTCGGGAACTTCCTGAAAGAGCTTGGTGTTGTCCCTTCAGTACAAGCACCAATTATATTTTATTGTGATAATAGTGGTGCGGTTGCAAACTCGAAGGAACCACGAAGCCATAAGAGGAGTAAACATATTGAGCGTAAATATCATTTAATTCGTGACATTGTTCAGAGGGGAGGGGTAAAAGTTTTTGAAGATTGCATCAGCGGACAATTTGGTAGACCCGTTTACCAAAAGCTTGCCGCAGAAGACTTTTGACAAGCATGTAGAAGAAATGGGTATTAGAGTTGTAGATGCATTGTTATGAGTCTAAGTGGGAGATTGTTAGGATATACTATTAACCATGCGGTTTGATTATAGTATTATATATCTTTTTTGGAACAATTATTTATTTATTTATTCAATTCAATGAAGTCTTAATTTAAATAGATCATTTGTTCATATGTGTGCCCTTTACTTATATAGTAGACGATTTAGTGTATGGAGCTTTAGCTCATGCGCAGAAGATTAAATTGTCGGTTCTTATAAGTTATAAAGTTAATGTTCACAATCAAAGATGAAACTGAGCAAAGTATCTTGATGATTGTAGCATAAGATTAAAATATAATCTATCTTGATTATGGGAATGGTTCAGTTCCAACTTCTTATGCTAATACATTTTTGTGTATTGGACGGACCAAGTAGAGATAAGTGTTTTTGTGCTGAATATATAAAACTACCTCTCTAGCTTATTGAATGTTCTTATACTCTTAATCTTGATATGATTGTTATGATCAATATGCTTCGTTCATTATTTTGATTTATTAAAAGGTACGACTCAACTGCGAGTTAATGTATTCCTGGTAAATTGGATAATGGCAAAGTGCATTTGTGAAATAACAATTAGTTGATAGAATCTGTGTCTTGACCTTGAGATTGATGATACCCCTTTATGGATGCTTATAAGTTTTCATGTGAAAACCCTGCAGGTGGATTTTGTATCCGTCACATGAAATAAGTTACGCGGAAGTATAAAGGATTAAATTAGTCGATGAATTAAATTGTCAGTAATTTAATTTATTTGATTGGTGTCTGTAATCTTAACATGGGGAGTTAAATAAGTTTTTAATGAATGATTTCAAAATTAAACAGAGGAGTGCAATTACAATTTTCTAGTGGAATAAATTGTAATTTATTGTGGTAGGATTAATTCATTCATATTCCGAATTAATTCCACAATAGGAAGCCTCGTTATTAAATTTGTGGTCCCTGCTGTGCCTGAATATTCTAGAACAAGGAAATTAAAAGGAAAAATAGTATCCTTAGTGGGTTAGGAGACTGCTACATGTTTTTTGCTAGGGTTTACCCTAAAAAACGTGTGTATATAAAGAAAGCTATTCAACCCTAAGGATTATTGATTCTTTTAGCCGAATACTTGCCACTCAAGTATTACGTTCATAGAACTTCAGGATACACAGCAGAAGATCGTAGACCTGGAGAGCACGGACGCTATTGAAGACTAGTGCAACAGCTTCAAAAGGTTAGTGTTACAATCTCGTATTTGATTATGTTTGTCTAGTATACATGTAAGAATATGATCTTGGGTGCTTGCTTCCGCTGCGTTTATATGCCTATTTTCTATCACTTTTCTCTACCAGATCTGCTTATTCTATGGTTCTTGAGCAATCTGAAAATCTGTGCCACAATCCAGAAATGAATTTCAATTGGATTTGGGGTCAAAAAAAATACCAAACAAGATACAAAATACTTCATGCGGCAGTTGCCATGACACACTACCTACCACCAAACATCTGCACTACAATGATATCATTCTCAATCCCAGGTGCTTCTTTTGTGACAAAGAAGAGGAATCCGTTGAGCATATCATAGTCAATTGTGACATTGCCAAATTATTCTGGCACAATCTATCCCACATGGTCCTCAATAACCATAGCATCACCACCCTCTTGAATAAACAGAATAATTGGGGATGCACCACTAACACAAGTCACAACAAAAACTTCAGCTCTCTCCTAAAATGGGGTGAGTTGATCCCATTTTGCTTATGGGAGATTTGGCTCACTAGAAATAACAATTGTTTCAATGGGAAAAGAGAGCCAGTTTCCTGTAAAAATGACATAACTAGAGTTGTTGAATTCATTAATGTGGCTCGAGGATACACTGACATTCCTAGCAATGTTTTACATATCAAGTGGAATCCTCCCAGGAGAGGCCACTATAAACTCAACACAGACGGGGCAACACTTCAAAAAGGTTATAGAAGGATTAGTAATTAGAAACAACAATGAGGATTGGGTGATGGGATTATGGGGAAAATAAATTACACCAACACTCTTCACTCTGAACTGACAGCTCTAATACAAGGACTAAGAATGGCAATCTCAAACAACTTCATGCCCTTGGAGATTAATATAGTCTCAACTGAGATAATACACAATATCAATAAAGACAATCTGATTTATGAAACTATTGTATGTGAATGTAGGTCACTCCTTACAGCACTGGGGCATCCTCAAGTAAATCACAGTTACAGAAGAACCAATAGGGTGGCGGATAAGCTGACCAAGGAACCAGGCAAGATGACAGAAACAATAAACTTTTTGATAGTTCCTCCGGTGTTTGCTAATGAAGCAATATGGACAGGCATTCTAGGAACTTTTGAAAAAAAAAAAAGGGGTTATAATATTTCTAATGCAGCGATAGACTACACGTTTTTTGTAAGAGTTGATACTCCTCCACATGGTTCTGTTGTAACAAACAACCAAATAGCTAGTTAATAAAAAAACTAGTATAATTATCTTGTAACAAACAACCACATAGTATGTATGTATGTATAATTATCTTGTTAATAAAAAAAATCAGAAGTTGGAGTATCATATTCAAAGTTAGGACAAATTTTACTATTTTAAAACTCTCTTCCCAATGCAATGTGAATATCTCTAAATTTCATATCAGACTAAAAAAAAAAAGAATTAAAAGGAATACAATGTGACATGTGACAATTTTCCTACTTATGAAAAGTAAATTAGAAGTTAGAATATTTGAAATTTATTTATCAAAATTGTCCTTATGTATATTATTCGTTCTAAACAAGAATTATTTATAAATTATATACAATTTATTATTAGTGCCTTAAATTAAGGGATTTAGTTACATCTTTTTCCTATTTTCTCTCAATTCCTCTTTTAATAAGACTCCTTCCAGTTGTGTATTACCTAGTTTAAGCCTTAACAAATAAAATTTAGTTACAAAAAAGGAAAAAGATATGACAACAGCTTCAAAGTGCTAAACCCAAAATTGAAGAGGAAGAAGAAGATGATGACATCCAGATTGAGGATGATGACAGTGACATAGACGAGGATGAAGATGAAGAAGTTGCTGGCTTTTCATTTTAAGATCGTACAAGTTGTCTTTTGAGAAACACTACCTTGTATAGGACTAATCAAAGTGCTAAACCCAAAATTGAGGGACAGAAAATCGAATTCACTTCCTGTAAATATGACTTGGCAAGTGGTTGCATTTGATGTTATCATTACGTAGTTTAAGAATTAGGTTTATATGAATTTGTGGATTTGCTGATAGAAATCTTTGCTCAGTAATGACTTTCAACCGAGTTACCTTTATATTCATAACCAAAAAAAGCTTTAAACGCAATTGTGGCCAAAATTATTAAATTTTGGTTTATTAAAATATAAAGTTATCTTTATATTCATAGCCAAAATTTATTCTATTCCCATTTCTACGATTGCTCACTTTGCTTTTATTAAATAATTTCTTAAATATATTATCAAACTAGAACACTAATTGCAGTTGAATCAAAAAGCATAATTGAGCAGATTCGAAGTTTTAGTAGATTTCAAATTAAATTCAATCGCCTCCAAACTTCGCATTCAACTTTATATTAGTATTTCCAAGAAGAATCTACGTTACCCATTTAATTTCTCACACAAAATTCAAATCTCACATATACTCAGTTTCTCCAAAATGTGACGATGACACTTTTAATGTGAAACTCGAAATTCCTCCACCCAAATCATTCAGTTCCTATCAATATTCAAGTTTTTTCGTTCAAACAAATATGAATCAGTGCACATGGGTCGATTTGGAATTTCTCTAGTTTTCGTTCCTTAATAAATCAACTGAGAAAAGAACAATATATGGTACATCAACATACAAATTAAAAATGAATTTCATACAAACTTGAATATCTACAACAACATATATAGTAAAAATAAATTTCATACAACTAATTATATAGTATACAACTTATCTACAACTTTCATACATTATTTCTACCCAGTTACATGCAACTACAATATTATACAACTTAAATATAATTTTCATACAAATTTTATACAATATATCTTTTGTATGTATTTTGTATATGATTTGTATATATTTTGTAAGTGGTGTGTTCTTCTTCCTCTTTGAACTTCCAATCAAAACTTCCTCTCTTAAAATAATTTTGATACATATCAACAACTTTATGTAAAAATATAATATTTATAACTTAGATACAAATTTTATACAACAATCCATACATTATACGACTATTTTTCAACTTTCATACAACATTCAAATAAAAATATATATAATAAAAACAGAATACAACTTAAATACAATTTAGATACAATTTTAATATAATTTCGTAAGTATATTGTATGTCCCGTGTTCTTCTTCTTCTTCTTCTTTTTCTTCTTCTTCTTCGAGTTTCAATTTGGAATTCAACCAAAATCAAGTCTAATATTCACCAAACACCCTCAAAATTAAGATATAAACTCCAAAGAATATTCATGCATATTAAGGAATTCACCTTTTAGTATTAATTAATAATAAAATTGACATATTAACCTTAATTTGTTCATTGAAAATACAAAAAATACTCCTAGGCTCTTTACTCCAAGGGCAATTTTGAAAAAAAAAAGTTATTTTCTTCTTGATATTTAAAAAAATTAAATATTATAGACCACAAAAAGATACCGAAAAATCATTTAAAATAAACCGGCGGGAGTAATATTTTATGTGGGATACAATATATTAAATTTAAACAAATTGATAATATTATGTTCCATACATAACTATTAAGTGAACCAAATTTCACCCCTAAAGAATTTTCCTTCCATATTGTATTCTCCCCTTAAACCTGACAAATATCACTTTTAGCTCGTGATCGAAATTATTTATATTCAGTAGCTACAAAAGTATAAAAAATTTACTTATATATTTTTATATATAATATACAGAATTATATATATTTGACTATTATTTTGAAAAAGCTATATAATGTCTTTTTTGTTGCATAGAGAACTAGAGAGAGAATTCTTATTGATTTGGGAGGATTTATAATGGAATAGAATCTCTCTATTTATAGGGAAAAAGTGACTTAGCCATCAAGTGACAAACCCTAAAATCTCTCTAAAATATAGACATTCACCTTTAAATATAATTCTATTTATAATAATTTTCTTATTTTAGAAATGGTATTTTCACATTCTTTTCCTTCATTTTCTCCCATCCTATTTCACCTTTTTTTTCTATTCATTTCCTCACAGTTCGTAAAAACAGACGGTTAAGATTGTAGCTACGTTGGCCACTTGAGCTTAGATCCTCCTTTGATTCGTCCAGATTCCTAGGACCCTTCTTTCCTCCAAATCTTCACTCCCCCACTCCCCAATTATTACTACTTTATTATTCACTGCAACGAATCTGCACAATGTGTGTAAAACGTGCTCTCTTTTACTTGTTCATATATTCATTTCACCCTTTTGTATAGTGGAGTAGTATCTTTTTTCCCTTTGACTTCAAGAATGTCGCAGACCCTTTACGCCCAAAAAATCCTTTCTTGAAAAAGGTACGAGCTTCTTTGTTTTTTTGGTTGCCACTTTTGTGCTTTGAGGATTTTTATTCATATTCTTGATTTTACATTCTATGGGGTTTAAATTATCATAATGATTAGTAGCTCTCTATATTTGAGGATTTTGTAATTTTTGGTGGTTCCATATTTGGGTAAATAGGGCTGTATACTGTTAATTTTGAGTGTCAAGATTCAAACTTTCTGCTAACCAATCAAGAAAGTAATAAAAAGATTGAAACTTTGTGTTTTTTCTCCCCCAGCTATTTTAATGTATTTTTCTCTTTAGTTGAGCTGGAATTTTCATAGTTCTCCATTTCTATATTGTTGAAGATTTGGTAATCTTTGGGGGTTCAATTCTGGGTAAATAGGGCAGTCTGCTGTTAATTTTGAGTGTCAAGATTCAATCCTTGTGCTTTTTTGTAGCTATTGTAGTTTATTTTTCTCTTTAGTTGAGTTGGTAGCGACCAGGATTCACATGAAAACTGAGGTTGCGGGGTAGGGTGGTTTGGGGGGGGGGGGCTCCTTTATGAGGAAAAAAAAGACTGAGTGGGAGTAGTGTGACACATTACTATTGCCGGATTTCGATGCCATAAGATGTATCGATAGTTTTTTTATTCTAAATAGGAATAAAGTCAAAATTTTCTAAATACTAGGCATAAGGAAGCGTGGCATAATGTGACCTGAATATGCTGGTCCTTTAGGAAATTTTCAAGTTCTAGCAGATGGGACAACTACTTTTGAAGGAGAACCTTCTACCATCTAGAGGAGATGCTCATTTATTCAGTATTGGACTATCCTTAGCAGTAATATATATCGTTCTAGGTTGTACTTAATAAAAATATAAAATAAAATAAAGAATCCAAAAATGCTCGATTTCAATCTATGGTTCCACATTTTATTTACATGCAAACTTGCATCAGTTGATGCTTGTAATACCTTCTTATCTTGGAATTGGGGTTGGATCTGGAACTCACTTGAGTACCTGAATAATTTACTAAGTGCAAGTTATAACCTTCTTTTTGGATGTCCTCTATCTCTTCCTTTTTCGAGTGTTTAAAGATCATTTTCGATGTCGGAATTGAATTCCGTGCTATTTTGTTAATCTAGGGTTGCATGAATACTAAGTGGACTTGCATTTCATATTATGCTTGTAACATAACTTCTTATTGTGCAATAGGGATTTGGGATAGGAACATGCGGAAATGCTTGGATAAGCTTGTATGAAGTTTAACCTGTTAGTGCAAGTTAAAATCTCCTCTTTAGATATCCTCCATTTTTTATTTTGCAGCAGCCTATGAAACAACGATTCCAGACTCCTTTTGTTAATTCCTAATCCTAAATCTCCAAGAATGCTAATGCAAAGGACGAATGATGTTGAAATAGGGTTTGCATGTCCCGATTTTGGCTAACGCTTAGACTTAAGGAAATTGTTTTGATGAGACTTTAAAGCATGAAAATCAAGGTGAAAAGGTTTTATGGTTAGAAGTAACCAATGATCACATGTTTCTTATTTCCTAGTAACCGTTTAGGAAGTGTGATTCAGGATTGACGTGTTTATAAATTTTCTTGTGACGCTTTTATGTACTTGTGTTGTTTGGTGTCTAGGTGAAGCTATTAGTGAAAACTACACATCTATTTATTTTGTGCTTTGATAAGTTACAATTATTTGTATATCTCTTCTGTTCACAATTTGTCTTGCAGGAGCAGGCAGATATGAAAAATAAAAAGGTTACGGGAACTATAATAAGAAGAGCTACTGCTGTTGCTTACACTAATGCTCTGCTAAAAGCAACAGTGCTGCAGCTGGAGTAAGAGTACTAGTGGCTTTGTTCAATGCTGAAATCTTTGTTTCTGAGATTTGTTACTAACTCACAGAAAGTGAAAGCCAATGGCAGAAGAAAATGGACAATTTGTTTTTACAGATTTTCAAGAATCTACATCTACCAGATTTAATACAGATGTACAGGCAAATAACAACTTTCACGGTTCTGGTCTTCCTGGTCTTAAGAGGAGAGGCCAAGGTCACGGGAGTCGCTCGTGGATAAAGATTGATGAGCATGGAAATTCAAAGATTTTGGAATTGGATAAGGCTACTGTTATGAGACATTGTGCTTTGCCAGCTCGGGATCTCCGTCTTTTGGACCCTAAATTTATCTATCCTTCCACGATATTAGGGCGAGAGCAAGCTATTGTGGTAAACCTTGAACAGATCAGATGCGTCATCACTGCTGATGAGGTTATACTGATGAATTCTTTGGATGGTTGTGTACTGCAATACGAGTCTGAATTGTGTAAACGCCTTCAGACAAATAAAGATCAGCCGGGTAAATTCCCATTTCTATTTAGTCTTTCTGCACAAAATCTTAGTTTTTCTCAAAGCGATAAAACCAGTGAATACTAGTTTCTGTGTAATAGTTGAAAGCCAGTGAATTCTATTCTTTGTCTCTTTGTAGCTTTCTTGCATCAGCGGATTATAATGTTGACAAAAATAAACTATTCCAGCGCTCCATTAAGTCCCTACCATATCTCCATGCCAGTTTAACTGTTACTTGTTGCTTTTCAAGGCCCATTAGACCAAGTTCAAAAGTGAGATAACCGTTAATGTATTGAAGTAAAACTTAAAGTTTCAGGAACAACCTGGAAAATACTAGTAGCAATTAAGATTCTGCATTCCAGGATTAAAAGGAGAAGGGAAAGACTTCTTCTCATAGAAAAACCTGTTTCACTCTTGGAAAGGCAAAATCGACTAACAAATTGCACAGAGGCTGTACTTTCCAGAGTTAGGTTGGTAGAATTTATAAGCAAAGTACAGAATACAGAGAGCCTAATTTGTAAGGCATCTACACTGGAATGGTTTGGAATTGAGACATAGCTGTCGAAATGTTGTTCTGTCTATGTTTGAATCGGATCCATGTAACTCCAGATCATTGGACATATGATACCGCTAACACAAGAAATGCTAGATGATTCCGCCCCTTCCATCCCCTCAATGAAAAAAGTTGAATAAGGGTAAAGCTTGTGACATTCTATGTGGGGAGTGAAACAGAGTGTAGTTTGGTTTTGCTTTTAATATTTGTATCTGGTATTTGATCAACAAAAATCAATGATTATATAAGCATAACAAAACTTCTGAACATCTCTCTCTCTACACGCGCACACACACACACACACCCGATCAAAAGTTCTGGAAATAGTTCTTGGCTCCTTTTTCTCATAGCATCTATATCCATTTGTGAGTCTGCATAAGGAGAATTATTTAATGTAAAAAAAGGCTTACCTATATGAAACTATAAGTTGGACATGGTTTCTCACTATTCAGAAATGGTATCTCACTATTCAGAAATGGTATTCTTATTCTGGAAACTTCTATGCTGTGTAACCGCGATATTTCCATGACACTAACAGCGCATTCTGGATATATAAGGACCTCAATTGAAAAGAAATATTGGAAAAGAGAAATTGATAAACAATCGAGGTGTTTGGTATAATCTTTTATACATGTAGCATGCACTTATTAAGATCTTCCACAAATGCTACTTTTGACCAACCCTATTGCAGAAAGAAATAGAAAAATTAGCCTGAAAATGTTTCCTGGTCCACTTTGTCTGAGCTTTGAGTGACAGCTTGGCTTACATCTTTGACTTTAATTTGATCAAACTTCTGTACTTCATATCTATAGCTCTTCACGTGTCAATAAAACAAGTATCTATAGCTATTAGAAGCAATTGGGTCTGTCCCCTCTATTATAAATGAACGATTCTTGAGCATGTTCAGCAACGCATGGTGTTTTTGTTGTTTGAGTGATGCATGTAGTTACGGTAATTATTCTGAAATGTTATCTCTCCTTTTCATTTATTTACCATAATGTCATATGCCGTTTGATCCAAAAGCAAGTACACCATCCCAAACTTGTTGGCGTCTGTTCTATGAATCCTCTATATCCATTTTATTCAATGTGACGTGTCATTTGATATATGGTAAACTTGATAATAGTTCAAATTTTTCACAATGAGTGGTGTTTCAATTCAGATGGTCTTCCTTTCGAATTCAGAGCCCTTGAGCTTGCTTTGGAGCTAACTTGCTTGTCTCTTGATGCTCAGGTATGCACTAGACTCACTTGGCGGCTGGTTGAAAACTTGTTCTGTAATACACTAGAGTATTTGCTGTCTGTTGTAGGCATAATATATTAGCACCAGTACATCCATTAATGCATAATGTGATGAGGATCATTAAGAACTGCAAAAGGAGTTATAGTCTTATAGAATATCTTGAAGCTTAGTTACAGCTCGCTCATTCTAAGTTGAGAGCGTCCACGGTTATTTGCTGTTAACTATAATATTCAGACTTGAAAATAGATTCAAGGTGCTCTGCATCCATTGCTTTTTGGATGTTAGAAAATCCTGTTCATGCTGTTTATTACTCAGTTTTATTATTACCATGATGTGACGCCGTTGGCCGAAAAATATAAGAGCATGCACTTTGACATGGTTTTTTTTTTCTCCGTATCCAGTAGCTCAAACAAATGGCAGTAATTTCTCTTGATTACACATATGTTCTCAATTAAAACTTATTTTTCATGCTGTTCTAAATTTAACAGGTGAAAGAATTAGAACTGGAAATATACCCAGTGCTTGATGAACTAGCATCATCTATTAACACTCTAAATCTGGAACGAGTCCGTAGATTGAAAGGTCAGCTGCTTGCCTTGACTCAGCGAGTCCAAAAGGTATGATTGTAGTGCACAGTCTGACAACACTTGGTAACTTCTTGGGTCACTTTATAAACTTTTTAAACAAATGTTCAGGTGTGTGATGAAATAGAACATCTAATGGATGATGACGGTGACATGGCTGAGATGTACTTAACAGAGAAGAAACAAAGGAAGGAGGATTTTCTTAATAATGATTTATATGATCAACCAGATATATTTGGCAAAAATAGAGGAGCAGCAAGATCTGTTCCGGTCTCACCTGTATCATCAACTACGGGGGTGCAGAAGTTGCAACGAGCATTCAGTAATGTGAGCTCAAGCAAATACGGAAGCTTTTCAGCTTCATCTAATGGTCAAGAAAATATTGATCAACTTGAAATGTTGCTTGAAGCATATTTTGTTGTCATCGACAGCACTCTGAACAAGTTGTTATCAGTAAGAGATTCTTATGTTAAGCTACTTACTAGCTTTTCTTCTTGAATATTGTCCGCAAAATCTTATATTCATAGTGCAACATTAATTAAATTAGAATAAACTAAACAGTTCCTGATAGATTCAAGAGATGCTTTTAGAGATAAATTACCATTCTTACCCACAACAAAAAAATTCAAGAATCTTAACTTTTATTTCCTAATATATAGCCTCAGGTTCTGGTTTATGGATAAGGGGAGAATTATGGGAATAATCTAGCCCCTGATTTATTAGTGGGTAGACTAAGTAGACCTTATATTACTATTTACAACAACAACAAATCCAGTGTAATCCCACAAGTGGAGTCTGGGGAGGGTAGTGTGGATGCTGCCTTACCCTTACCTTGCAAATATAAAGAATCTTTTCCGATAGACCTTATATTACCGTTTGACCCCTACATTTCTTTCCAACCGTGGGCGACTCATTCACTTTCTTCTCTTTTTTCCTTTGGATGTAAGTTGTTTAGGTACTTAGTCTACCCCTAGTTATTAGCTTTTTATGTGAATAATTCTGGGAGAATATACTGCCGACTACATAGGGTTCAGTCAAACTACTTATCTTAGTCTCAACTGAACACATGACATGAGAGATCTTCAATAGTCAAAAATTGCATAGGCCGAGATCTTCTCCAATAACCTATGTTGCGCGGACTCTCCAAAATGCTACCGCAACCGTGTCGGATCTTCAAAAAATACTCTATTTTTGGAGGATCAAACACACACCTAACCATATTTTCTGAGAGTCTGAGCACCAGAGCCAATAACTCATTTCCTTCCTTTTTTTACTTTGGGAAAAGGGGGGGAGGGGGTTGTTTTTGATGAGCAATGACTAATGCATGACCCCCTAATTATTGATTCGGCATTACAACCAAGGAGTTTGTATTTCTCACTTCCATGTTTCTGGTGTTGCAGCTTAAAGAATATATCGACGATACAGAGGATCTGATCAATATAAAACTGGTAAGACTAACAAGCAGATAGTGTTTCTGTGCAGCTTTGCAGATATATATATTTTGTGTGTGTGTGTGTGGCTGTGTTCCGCGCACATGCTTATAAAACTCATGAAACTCACTCTAGTTTTTTTTCTGTAACAGGGGACTGTCCAGAATCAGCTAATACAATTTGAGTTGCTTCTAACAGCTGCAACTTTTGTGGCTGCTATATTTGCTATGGTGACTGGAATATTCGGAATGAACCTGAAAACCACAGTTTTTGACGATCCAGATGGGTTTAACTGGGTTCTTATCATCACTGGAATTTTTTGTTTGGTCTTGTACATTGCTTTCTTGATTTACTTTAAGCATAAGAAACTCTTTCCACTGTAAACAAATCGTAACATTTAGTGTGGAAATTGCCATGCGATCATTTGATTCTTCATTTGCTCATCTTGCTTGGGAGGCCCTTTATGCATTAACTCGCCAGGGCTGAATTTTCATTAGCTTTTATTTGAACTATTATTGCCCTTTTCTGCATTTGATTGGGAAAAAGCGGTGTTGTTTGGTAGGAGGTATAAGAATAGTGCTGAGTAGGGTGTTTTAGTAATGCTGAGATTATTTCTTATCCATTGTTTGTTTTGGTATATTAAAGCATTGCATAATTTTTAAAATGGAAAAGGGCCTAAAATTCCCCTAACGTATGAAAAATGGCTCACAAATATTCTCCTTCCACCTTTTGATCTAAAAATACTCTCAAATCTTTATTTTTGGCTCATGGATACCCCTTAAACTAACGGCGTAAATTTGTGTCAAATTTGGCTCTTTAAAATAGCCATGTGGCGTATTATGATTTGTCACTTTTTTTATTCAGAATTAAATTAAAATTCACCCATTTTATAAACCTCCCCGGTCTCTTTTTTTTTACTTAGATTGAGCCCGTTTGGACATAAGAAATATTTCTTTTTTTTTTTTGAAAAATTTTCACTTTTTTCCGAAATCAGCATTTGGTCATAAATTTTTCAATTTTCACTCGAAGATGCATTTTGGAATTTTAGAAAATTTGAAAAACTCTAAAAAGCTGTTTTTCAAAATTTTCACTCAGATCACTCACAAAACTTCAAAAACAACCCAAATTATATTCATATCCAAACACAACTCTACTTTTCAAATACCATTTTCACTTGAAATTTTTTTTCACTTTTTTTTTGGAAATTTACAATTCTTATGTTCAAACGCCCATTATGTTCATCAAAATTTCCATTCCCAACATGAATCCCCGATGATTAAGCTCTTTGTCTTTGCTTACTCTAAACCTCTATGCTGACATTTTTATTTTTTCTAAATTCCATCGAAGCTTCTCCCACACACAGAGACAGAACGGGTTTGTACTTCTCAAAATCAAGAAATTCACTTCATTACTAAATTTTGACCAAATATTGTGACAAGTAAAATACCAGAACCACTTAGATGGAATCGTTGTCGAAAAATCGAACTCCGACGATCATACCTGAAGGCACTTTACAGGCAATCTTCATTTCCTTTTCCGGCAACTTCCAGATTCTTGGCGACTGAGGAACTCCACAAGTTTGTTGCCTGGAAAATCCACAAGGCCTTAAACGGAGAACTTCGGCTTCTCACTGTCCTTTCCGTTTTTACTTTGTTTTTTAAGCTCAGAATTTGTCCTCCTTACCAACAAAACCAACAGGACAAGGCATTGAGATAGTGTATTGGTCTAGGAAGCACCAGCTCTATATGTTTTACATGCACTTTTGGATTAAAAAACAGTGAAGATTGAAGTTGTAGTGAGGATGAAGAATCAGGAGTTGAAGGCTAAAAGAAACGGGTCAGTAGTGGGGCAGGTTTATAAATTGGGTGGGTTTTAATTTAATTATGAATTGTGGCAAATCATAATAGACCACGTGGCTGTTTTAAAGAGCCAAATTTGACCCAGATTTTGACCATTACTTTGAGGGGTGTCCATGAGCCAAAAATAAAGATCGAGGGTAATTTTAGACCAAAAGGTGGAAGGAGGGTATTTATGAGCCATTTTTCATACGTTAGGGGTATTTTTAGCCCTTTTCCGTTTCTAAAAAGATTGCTTGTTTACAAAAATACCCTTCACATTATTTAACTTTATACATTATTTTTGTTTCGACAGTTACTCATTCAGTTATATAACTAATTTCATGTTCCACTTTTGAAAAAAATCTTTTTTTTTTTTTTGTTTTTCCCAAATTGCTACTAGGAGTAGTAATTTTTGTACATGTACCAACTAGTAGCTAATCACTTTCTGCCTATCAGCACATAATCAAATTGCAACAAGCAGATCATATTTGCATTAATCAAAACAAAGCAAATAAATAAGCCACAAATATACACGTTCTCACATGATCATATTTCAACAACTAAAAGTACGGAAAATAGTCAAAACTACCCTTGAACTATTGACTTAGGGCTAAAAACATCCTTCGTCCACCTATCAATTTAAAAATGCATATGCTGTTTATTTATTGGCCTATTTTTACCCTTATGACTACCATCAACACTAAATAAAAAAGGTTTATATAAATACCACGTGGCATTTTCTCATTGGTCGAAATTAAAACCCTGACCCCAATTAAAAATCCACCCATATGTATAAGGCTGGCAACTGGGCTGCATCGCAGGCTAAGTGGGCTAAACGGGTTGGGACCATTTGGCCCGCTAGAGGTAGGCTCGTGTCGGTCTTGTGGGCTTGTTTTTTTAGCTAGAAACTGTTAGGACCGGGCCCGTTTGGCCCACCAAGAGACAGGAACTATAATAAATCATAAAGCAATGGAGATCATGCCCATCCCCTTTTCTCCCAATTTCATTATCGTTTGGATCATCGCTCCTCGAGCTTGAAGCCCCCCGACTTACAGCCTTTACGCTACTATTATTGTGTTGTGAGCGGTTCAAGTTGGTTGAATCTTTCTCAATCATCTTGGCCGGAACTTGTTGTCCCCAGACTTCACTCTTTCAACACTTGTATACCTTTTAAAGAGTCAGGCATGCCCATGTCCCTGTCCGGAATAGTCCCTTGGCAGGCCCAACAGATATATTTAAAAAAAAAAAGAAGAGTCGATTGGCTTTTGAAAAAAGTAGCCGTTGGATGTTCAAAAATTAGCCGTTGGGTATTTAAAAAATAGCCATTCAAACTCCCAACTAATTTTTAACCCCAAACTTTTTATTATTACACTTTTTTCCTATTTTCTATAATAAATACCCCCTCATTCTTTCATTTTTCTTATGAAATCAATATAAATCTATCAAAATCTCTCTCTAATTTTCTTCTATACTTGCTACAATTGTTTACATTATCAAACAAAAAAAAAAATTGTGAGGTTTCTACTATTTCTTACTTTATTCCAAAAAATAGTTAAAAAATATTAAGGTTGTTACAATTTGTGAAAAAATTGTGAAGTTGGTGAATTTGAATCTTCAAGTCTTCAACGATAATCAATTTTCAATAAGTTGTTCGTCAATTCGATAAACTCGTTCCAACTCTTAAGTCTTAATATTATAGTTTTGTTTGTTTTATTTATTTGATATTACTTGATTAATTAAGATATCTTCTTTAAGAAATATTTTTGGTAAAGTAAGAATAAGGGAAATTTAAGACTGGCAAATCTAGTGGTATTGTTGTTCCTCCTCCCCTATGCTTGGCTCCCCGAACTAAACCCCATAGGCGTTCTACACCTGCTATTCTTGATACCGATAATAGTTTATTATAATTTACCGATACTGAATTTTGCCATAATATTGCACCCGGTAAATTTTTAAACCATGAATTAATGAAAGCTCTATATTCTAATAATTATAATACTATTGATGAAAATAATGATGAGGAAATTGATCTTGATGAAACTCAACCGGACGATGATACACCCACTAGTCCTGCTCCTGATGTTGGCCCAACTAGTGATAACGCTGCTAATCCAAATGATGACCCATCTGATACTCTTGTTACTGCCCCTACTTTTTCTAGAAAACCTACCAAACGGCAGGATATATTTCCTGTTTGGCCAATTTTTACTCAACTAGTTCCAAAAAATGCTAAGTGTAAAACTTGTGGTATGGAGTTAGCTTTTAAATATGTGGGATCGTGGTTGGGGACGAGACCTTTGGCTAGACACATTAAAAAATACTATAAAGATAACGTCATATATCAACGTCTGAAAGCTCTGGCCGAGGGAAGAAGTGCACCTAGTCCTAGTCAGGCTGACCCTAGTACCGGTTCAAATCAATTTCAACCGGGAATTAAAACTGTTACTGGTGGAATTTATATTATGATCCAAGAAAAGATCGGGAACAATTTGTTATGTGCTTACCCTATAGTTTTCCTTCTGACCCTGCGTTTGTGTATTACATTAGAAAAATTTATAATCCTATTTATAAAGGTTTTCCTCGCACAACCGTAAAGAGCAACGTTTATAAATATAAGCATGAATATTAAAAATATTTGCGCTATTTATTTATGAATATAAATTATCTTGTTGCTATTACAACTGATATTGGTAGAAATAACAACGACTGTGATTACCTTACTGTTACATGTCATTGGATTGATGAGCATTGGATAATGCAAAAGTATATAATTGCTTATAGAATAATTGTATCACACACAGAGGGTAGTTTATTGCTAGCACAGTTACGGATATTTGCAGATATTTTTGTATTAGTGATAAAATAATGTCGGTTTCAATAGATTATGCTACTAATAACACAAATGCTATAGACTTGCTTACCACTATGCTAAATCCTGCATTTAGTAACATTTTTTCTTATGTTAGATGTATTTGTCATATTTACCATTTAATTATGGGTGATTGATGACGTCCACAACACACTTCTATAGGAGATATGATACGACCATATGCAATAATAGTACCCGACAAGAGTCGGGGTTGATTTCCACAGGGAGTTATGAGGGGTGTTAGGAGTATATATTTGAAGCAAGCAAAAGGGTTATCTAAGATTGCACTTCCACAACAAGGTTTTGTTTTCTATTTCTACTGTTGCTCTAATGAATTCAAGCTAAAGAAAATAGATTATAGTTAAATGTTTTTGAGGGGTTTTCAATTGGATTAAAGGCCTAAGGCTGTGACCATAACCTAAGTGTTTGCGTAATGGGATAAAGATGTTTATACTTGTTTTGTTGATTGAGGTATATTATAGCTCTCAACTCCACGTTACTCACTCAATATCTCTCGGTCAGAGAGTGATTTTGCCCAATTTGGCTTTCTCAAGTACAAATAGGTATCAACCAAAACAGTTGATAAGTTAACCTAGATTAGGTCCCTCTTTCTCAAGTAGAGACTAAGTCAAATAGGCATGAATCAATATTTGAAACTATTAATTTTAAAATTAAAGCATGAACTAAGCTAAATAATCAACACCTAATCATAAACAAGCATAAAATTAATCACCCATAAGGTTTACACATTAGGGTTGGGTTACAAAGTAAAAATCTAGCTATTCATAACGGAATTTGAAGAAAATAAAGACGAAATGCTAATTAATCTCATAATGGAAGATTAAATGATGAAATCTAATGTTAAAATACTCAAATAAGCTAAAACTTCCTAAAATAGCAAAGAAAAATGGCTACAACAGCCGTGTATGTTCAAACTTGACCTAATTTTGTGAAACTCGTCTATTTATACAGGGCTGAAAATTACGGATAAAAATGCTCCTCGGGAGGTTCTGCGGCGACACAATTCCATGTGTGGTCCGCAGATTTCTTCAGCTGGCAGGAAGGTGAGTTCTACGGCTGCACATTTCTGGACTGTGGCCGTGAGGCAATCTTCTACGGCCGCACATTTCAGGATTGTGGCCGCGAGGCAATCTTCTACGGCCGCACAACAGTTGTGAGATCTGCACTTCACAGAGGCTCCTGGACTTGGTCTTTTTGCATACTCTCTGATCTTTGACTCTTAAGCCTAGTTCTGCGGTCGCACAATTCATGTGCGGTCCGCACATTGCTAAAAGCCTTGTTGGGTATTTCTTCTTGTTCTGCGGCTGCAAATGGAATTCTGTGGTCTACAATTTCTTCTGCGGGCCACACATTTATGCTTCCGCGCCCTTTATTGCTTGTGCTTCGAAACACTCCTTTTTGTGTCGGATTTCATCTCGGGAGACCAAACTTCCAGCATTCCTGCAATTTGCACAATTTTATTAGTTTCTGGAACACAATTCAAACTTTCGGACTAAGATAAAAGCTAAAAGGTGCTAATATGCGATCAAAATTCTCACTTATCAACTCCCCCAAACTTAAGTCTTTGCTTGTCCACAAGCAAATAAATTACTTTCCACCTCCAAAAGTTAAGGGTCATTTCAGAGAGCCAAAGGTGCTCCATCCACACTTCAGTTGGGGCCAACAATTACCCATACTACTCATGTATTATCAACAAGGCGACAAGTTACACATTCTTGCATATATAGTTCTAATGTGACATTTGAGCTTAAAGAATCGACTTTACTCATCAAGGGCTCTTGCTCTATCATGCAGGTCATGGTGGAATCCATACTCTTCCTCTTCTACTTTTCATTTGCCTAGCTCACTTAAGAAATTTAGCACTCAATCCAAAGATTTATGAAAGGTTTACTCATCTCTCTCAAGAATGTAAAAAGTACGGCTTTAAGCACCATAGGCTTGCCCCTCATGTAGATCGCTACTAATGTAAGTTCACTCGGTTTGAAATCAAGTAGGATTCCTTTGGGGATGTAATGAAGGCTTTTGGGTTAGGTTATGATACTGTATGGATAAGTGGTTACACCTTTCCTTAAATATTCCATCTTTCATTTCTCGACCCACACTTTGCCAATTCTTCGAGGCACTTTCTTTTCATTGGGGACTAAAGAGACTTAGCATCACTCTTTCTTGATCATTTCATTATTTTTCTCCCCTTTTGATTCCTCCTTGTTTTGGATCATTACCTCTTTTGAAATTCCTTCAACCCTTTCACTTATTCACTTATTTGCCTCTTTCTTTTTGTTCTTTTCTTTTATTGCATTTTCTTCTCATAGAGATTATTTCTTTTCTCTTTTTGTGCCTTGATACCTTTTTCAAGTTCCTCTTCTCTCCCCCAAACTTACGTTCTAAGCCATTTTTTTAATTTTCAAGAGTGCTAAAGAAAGCTCGGGTGCCAAGAGAGGCTCACGATAAAAATGGGTTAAGGCTTGTAACATGGTTATCAAATGAGAAAGGCTAGAGGCTCGAAGGGGTTGACTAGGGATAATGATATTGGTTGGTAATAGAAAACTCAAACGGGCCAAGGAGAGCCTATAATTACTTCTCAAACCAAGCAAAGCTTAGGATTTCTCCTTGAAACACATTCGGGGCAAGTTCTAGACCCTTCACATGGATACTTGGACTAGCAACAATTTATCTCACCCCTCATGCAATTTGATTGTAAAAGAGGACAGAGTCGAGGCCCACAACAACCACATTCACGTTTAAAGATCACTATGGTCTAATTAAACCACTTGATGATTGCCAAAGTCAACACAAGAGTCACAAAATCACTAACTAGAGCTATTTCTTTCACAAACCTTGCTTCTAAACATAAGTACGTAGTTAAGTGTTTTGGTGCCAATTGAAGCATTGTTGACTTTTCGAGCATGACTTAATTAGGTTTTTTTTTTGTTCATTACTACTACTATTATTACCTAAATACAAAAACGGACTCATGCCCTTAAGAAGGTTTTCACGCCATCTATAGTTGGGACGAGTCACCCGGTTCACACAACAACTACCTTTGGAAAGAACCATGGTATTAAGAAAATCAAAGGCTTATTATCTACTAAAACATAAAAAGACGCTACTAAATCAAACAAAGAAGCTACTAAATCAAATAAAGAACTACTAAAGAAACAAAAATAAAGAAGCTAATAAACAAAAACTACTGAAGATAGAATGAATATACATAATGAGAGAAAGAGAGATAATATATACACATAATGAGAAAAGAGAGAATAATATCAAGTTATTACATGCCAAATGTTTCAATGTATCAAATATAATAAATAAGCTCCATACCCCTCCCCCCCTCCCCCAAATAAAGATAAGCATTGCCCTCAATGCTTAACAAAATAAGAGCAAAAGAGGGGAAAGAGTGAAGAAACTCCCTATGGTTTCTTGGACATTTCTGTGTCCCCAGCAGTGTCATCGCCCTCAGGCTCAGCCAACTGAATCTCATCATCCTTAACTCTAGGTGTGGCTGGGTTAGCGAACATCTGACGCACTGCCTCAGCAGTGTCGGCAGCATGGTCTAGCTCTTCAGACTAGCCAGCTGGTGTCGCCGATGCAGATGGTGCTGTGGGATGTGGGACAGAATGGTCTAGGTCAATCATCATATCAGAGGGGAGATCTCCGGCTATAGTAAGCCTGGTCACTGATCTCCGGAGCTTGTCCACTGACTTCTTGCTGGCCTGGGACTTTCTCATCTTCTTTACTTCTTTTCCCATCTCTTCAATCACTGACCCGTGCTATATCAAGATGGCCATAATAGTGTTCTGGTTCTCTATGAGCTTCATCAATGTCTCTTCAACTGTCGGGGGAAACTGAGGTGCCTGAACAGAAGATTGCGCTTCAACAGTACTGGATAAGTCAGATAGCTTTGCAGTGGCTGTCTGCATCCAGTTGTTGATCTCGCCAATGTTTGGGAGACTCGCAGCGCAGAAAGTGGGGCAGTAGGCATAGGCACTGGCTTCAAAACTGAGGCGGGAGCTGTGGAGGAAGGCGGAGGCATAACTGCGGTACTGGAGAAGGGTTCGACCGAAGTGAATGGAACATCAATTGCCTCAGCAGCTACCATAGCTGGCTCATCAAACTGGCCCGTGGTGGTAAGAGGCTGAACTTTCTTCTTTGGATTGTTCGCATTTATCAGTGAATACCAAGTAAAAGGCTTCTCCGGCTACACTTTTGTGTCATAATCCCTGGCTTTACCTTTGCATCCATGAGATACTCTATAATTGTTGGGATACGGGTAGGACGAATCATCTTGCCGATCAATCACTGAGATGTTGGCTGACATCACAGCACCCACATTGATCGGGTACCCGACCATAATAGAAGCAACCAGAACTGCTTGAGAAATCGGAAGGTAAGTCTCATTCTGGCTCGGGTCCAGTCTACTGCAATCCATGGAGGTGGTGGCCCTGGTGCTGCTAGAATCTCCGCTAAACAAGGTCGGCATGCGTCTTCCGATGCATATTTTGTCCAAATATTCCTTTGACTCAACATCTTCAAAGCCCAAGTACGTGCTGAGTGTATGCTGATCAAATCTCACTTTTAAGTTATGTACTTTAGTCACTTTTTTCCCCTTTTTGATGTGAGCCACATTTGCATAGATTTCCTGGATCAGGTACTCTTTGGCGTCCACTACACTTTGAGTGAACCACATCCACCCCTTGTGTTCCCTGAACTGTCTCAATACTACTGGGTTGTACCTCTCCAAATCGTTCAATAGAAACTGTCGCTCGAGAGTTAGCAACCTCACTGGCCACCATGTATGAAAGCTGGTGAAAGCAGCCAAGCTGATAAATCGGTCCTCCCAAACTCTTTCTTCTTCGACCTTTCAAGGCCGGCAGTTGTAGCATCTCCCCCTCTACCATCATCGGGGACATCTTGAACTGGTGTATCCTGCACCTCAGGGATAGGTGTGGCTGATAGCTCAGAAGCCCGACTAGCACTCTCCGAAGCCTCGGAAGTGCTATAAGATGAGGATGGCTCGTCCCTGAGTTGGTATCTCCCTTGTGGCCTTGATTGTACGGCCGACTGCTCCTGAACAGAGGCTAAGTTGCCCTCTGATGCTTCCCTAGATGGGACATATGAGCTCGTCTCGAAGAGATTTGCACCTTTCCTTCTGCTGGTTGTAGCTTTCTTTGTAATTGTCTTTTGTTGCCCAAGGGGTAAGGCACTCTTGCCTCGACACCGTGAAAGTTCCTCTCTCCCTTTAGAAGTGTCGCCGCATCCTCTAGATCGAACCATTGTCTGTATTAAGCAAAAGCGATTGCTAGTTGCAATTCAATATTTAGACATACACAGGAGATATGCAAGTAAGCTATAAACTAGAAGACATAGTGAGAGTACAGTAAAAGCATGCTAGCAGGAAACCAGATCTGCGGTCCGCACAATTTGCTTGCGGTTGCAGATGATGACTTGCAGACTGCATAATTTTTTTTTGCAGCCGCAAAAATCAAGTGCGGTCCGCACAATTTTGCTTATGGCCGCACCTCCGAGACCTAACAAATGCCAACTCTTTTATGACAGAGAATTGGCTAATGTGCGGCCGCAACACATTTTCTGCGGTCAGCACAATTAAACCTGCGGCCGCACATTGGAGTCCCAAAGTAGGGACTCTCTGATGACAGTAAAAGTGCGTTTCTGTGGCCGCAATGGGAATTCTACGGTTCACACATTTTACCTTGCAGCCGCAGATCCCATCTTCACTAATGCTGCCCTAAAATCATTTTCTGCGGACTGCACAAATTCAGGCGCGGCCGCAGAATTCAAAAATTACGAACAGTTCATTTGTTTCATTCTAGTTTTTTCAATTTCATGCACAATTTGACATGGCAACATCATAGAAGCATGAAATATGTTAACCCGGTCCCCATAGAGCATGTATTATTTAACCCATTACATATTTACCCCAACATGGATACACAATTGAATTCTAATGACAAATAGACTAAAAATAAATAAAAATCTACCAGTTAAAAGAAAAAGATTAACCAGAAATTGAAGCATACCAGATGAATGAGTGTAATGAGTGAATGATCAAGGATGTTGTGTGTGTGGACGGATGAAATCACCAAGAAATTTCAAGAGGGCACTATTTCTATGCTCAGAGAGTGAAAAACATAATATATGCCCATGTTCATCTATTTATACGAGTTGGATGGCTAAAGGAGAGAGGAGCGAGGTGCAGCCGCACAATTTTATGCGTGGTCCGCACTCTGTTACCTGGTGACCTTTACTCAGCCTCTCATCTGCGGTCCGCACAATTTGATGTGCGACCGCAGATTTCATGTTGCAGTTGCAGATTTTTGCGGTCACACATCGACCTTTTCTCTGACAGACTAAACTTCAGAGAGTTGACATATCAACCTTTCATTTGTGCGGCTGCATTGCCTTATGCTGCAGCAATCATAATTGTGCGGTCCGCAGAATTCAACTGCTGTCTGCAATTCTTGCAACACTTAGCCAGATTTCTGTCCACAATTTCTGTAAGTCACACTCAGCCTTGTAGCACACTTCAAATCAAGTTAGTACAAAAATAACACCTAACTACAAAAGAGAAAAAAAAAGGAAAAGAAACATAGGTTGCCTCCCAAGAAGCGCCTGATTTAACGTCGCAGACACGATGCAAAATACCATCAATTTAAATGAATGACCGCCATGACGTGGCTATCTCCAACCTTTCCCAAATAGTGCTTTACCCGGTTACCATTGACTCGGAATACTTCATTATTTTTGTTCTTCAAGTCTAATGCACCAAAAGGTGTCACACCCAGAATTTCAAAAGGACCACTCCATTTAGACTTTAGCTTCCCGGGAAATATCCTCAACCTTGAGATAAACAACAATACAAGATCGCCCACCTTGAACTCTTTGTTCCAAATGTATTTGTCATGAAGATATTTCATCTTTTCTTTGTACAAGGACAAACTTGTATAAGCATGGTACTGGAACTCATCCAATCCGTTCAAATGTGCAATCCTCAAGTTGGCAGCTATATCCCAATCAAGATTCAACTTCTTTAGAGCCCACATAGCCTTGTGCTCCAGTTTCATCAGAAGATGACAAGCTTTTCCGAACATCAACCGGTATGGCGACATCCCGATAAGTGTTTTGTAAGCCATCCGATAAGCCCATAATGCATCATCAAGCTTCTTGGACCAATCCTTCCAATTAGCATTCACCATTTTGGACAAGATACTCTTTATTTTCCGGTTATAAACTTCCACTTGCCCACTAGCTTGTGGGTGATAAGGAGTCGTGACTTTGTGAGTGACACCATACTTGCTACGCAGGTGTCAAAAGCGTTATTGCAAAAATGTGACCCCCCCCCCTCGCTTATAATAGCACGTGAAATACCAAACCGCGTGAAAATATTCTTCTTCAATAAAACCAGCACACTTCTCGCCTCGTTATTGGGTAAAGCACTAGCCTCAACCCATTTGGGCTCATAATCAACCGCGACCAAGATGTAGGTGTTTTCACAAGAACTCACAAAAGAGGCCCATAAAGTCAATACTCCACACATCGAAAATGTCAATCTCCAAGATGGTTGTGAGAGGCATTTCATTCTTCTTTGAGATTCCACCGCCCCGTCGACATTCATCACATCTCTTCACTAGCTCACTTACATTCTTGTAAAGAGTGGGCCAATAAAAGCCGTAACTAAGCATTTTGGCCGCCGTTCTTGCTTCACCATGATGACCACCATATGGCGAAGAATGATCAAGCCCCAAGATTTCACCTTGATCTTCTTCCGGTACACATCTTCTAATCACCCCATCCGTACAAATCAAAAAGTATGGTTCATCCCAATAATAATCTTGAGAATCCTATTTGAGTTTCTTCCTTTGGTTCGAAGAGAACTCATCTGGAATGATTCCACACACAAGAAAATTTGCTAGATCCACGAACCATGGCACTTCTTTCATTGAAATAGCCAAGAGTTGCTCATTGGGGAAGGAGTCATTGATTTCAAGGCCATCATGCGGCCTCCCCCTCCTCCTCCAAACGAGACAAGTGGTCCATCACTTGGTTTTCACTCCCTTTTCTATCTTGGATGTCAATATCAAACTCTTGCAACAAAAACACCCATCTCATCAAGCGAGCTTTGGAGTCCTTCTTGTTTATAAGATACCGATGCGCCGCATGATCCATATGGACAATGACTTTTTCACCCATCAAATACGGGAGGAACTTTTCAATTGCAAACACAATGGCAAGGAGCTCTTTCTTCGTAAAGGTATAGTTGACTTGGGGACTATTCATGATCTTACTAGCATAGTAGACCAGATGAAAAATTTTGTTGATGCGTTTCCCTAAAACAGCCTCAACCGCTACCTCACTTGCATCACATATGAGTTCAAAAGGAACACTCCAATTTGGAGCGGTGATGATGGGAGTGTTGACATCCAATTTTATCCCTCCTTTCTTCCAAACTATTTATTTAAGCTTCTAATATCAATAATAATGTAAGTATAGTTATTTTACCATTTTAGCACAAACTAGACCTAATTATTATTATTATTTACTTAATATCACTATTACTATTATTATTATTATTATTATTATTATTAATAATAATAATAATAATAATAATGTTATTACTATTGTCTTTATCATTCATACCTTAATAGTATTTATTGTTACCTTTCACGAAAAGTATTTTTATTTCTTTTATCTCACTAAGCGAAAATATTTTTTTGCAATAACTTTTAAATATTACGAATTATATTTAATAAATCTTGCTGCATATTACGATTAATATTTTATTTAAACATTAGTAATTATGATTAGGTATAATAAATAAGTTAGTTACTTGCTTTTTTTTTTACCATTAATATTATTGTTGATTATTAGAAGCCCAAAGAATTTGGAAAGAAGAAAGGAAATTCGGCCTAGTTAGTAGCCCAATATTTTTGTACTAATTCTACCGGCCCAAATCACTCCAAATAAGACAACCCAAGTAAGTCCTTAAATCAGCCCAAAAAACATTAGCCCATGTCTCAATTCTTTTCTAGATTCTTCCACTAGAAATATGTGTCCTTTGAATTTCAAAAATTCCATTTAATTATAAAGAATTTTCTCCTCAAATATGTTTGACCTCTCACGCTGCCAGACGGAATAGTCTGAATTGGCATTACCCTCCGTTACAACATCCCAAGTTTTGAAGGCTACAGGAGAAGCCTTCAAATCCGAAACAAATCTGCTCAAAGTCTCAGGCAAATCTCGCTCATTAAATGATGAACGGCTATTTTACCGTCCAAAACCCCACTTTTCAAAACGTTAGAGGTAAAAATCCGGCCCAAAGAACCCTAGAATCTACCAATACCAAGTTATTGTAGCCATTTAGGTCGGAGCTTCAGACGCCACCTCTATTCCCCTTCCAGTCTAAGTTAGCCTCTTAAGCTCTAGTTGTGTAGCTTCGTTTGTGAAAGGAGATTGGACTGGAGAGTTGGGTGGCCCTTGCAAACGCCCTTAGTTCACTGCCCCGAAGAAGGTCAGTAACTATAAAATTTGAAACACTTTTATGTTGCGGTACATTCTGTGAAAGCTGTTTAGCTTTTGGTTTTGTTAAAAATAGATGGTTAATATGCTCTTCGTTGCCTACTTTCGAGTCGTCATTCTGTGAGTTTTGGTTTTCTCCCTAGAAATTGTGTATTAGGACTTTTCTCTTACTAGTATTTGTAAAGTCATGTTGTGTGTCTTGGTTGTGTAATTGTCTGTATTGACCGATAAGTATTTGATAAAATGCCTACACGAACTATCTTTTGTCATGACTGTGGGTATAGATAAGAAGGGCAACTCGTTTAGCAGTAGTAAGTAGTGATCTCGCAATACTATTTATTAAATATCGGCATAAAAGAAATGATACAACTCGTTTATGTAACGGTGTGCCTTTTCATATTTCTTAGATTACAAAGCATTATGGCAGTTATATTTATTCCCAGAATATATAAACCATGTATCTAGAAGTCAAATATTGTGTATGTGATTTTCTTTATCTTTTAGAAATAATGCTTATAAGTTTCTAAAACATCTTTTGCTCTGAAGAAATTGAACCAAAGCAAATGTAGGCTATTCTATGAGAAGTTCGATTTGCTTTGTGCTTAATATAGATCTCGTTTCATTCAATATGTTTGCTTGAAATCTTTAAGACAAAAAGAAAGTTCTGTTAATATGCATAACTACGAATATAATATTTTGATCTATCATTTTCACTCATCTACTTGAAAACTAAAAATATAAATATGAACTCATCGTGACTTTATGAATTTCTTATTTGAATATGTTCTTTGTCCAGATACTATGTTGAAATTTAAATATTATGTATTAATTCTCTGTAACTGCAGTGATGTAGTTCTGCTATTTTCCCTCTCACTTAGAGAAGCGTGCCTTAGGATACTTTGGTTAAACTTTAAATGAGAAAATTGAAAGTTTCTGTTTAACATGACAAATCGTTTGCTGTCTATTAGAAGTCATAGATTGACTCATAGTCTGCTGCCTTACTCATTCCTATGTTTGTTTGAACATTAAGTTCCTTCTAATTCTATTTTTATTTTCACTGTTGCATATACACTCGGAGCATAATGGAGTCTTAATTCGGGACTCGCAAAGATGGAGTCTCGTCACCACCGATAGAGTCCATACATATACCAACGTCCTTAGAATGCACTGGCTAGCGAGAAAACAAGCTAACCCTTGGGACGCCTATGGCGTCCTTCTTCTTCTTCTTCTAATTCTTTTGCCATTCATCTTATCTAATTTTTTTCTGATTGTTAATTTGCTTGTGTATTTGGGTTTTATCACAAGTTTGGACTAATCAGTTAGGTTCTTTGCTCTAGTATACTTATATTACATAGGATATAGTGATTAGAATAAGGAATTTAAGAGTAACTTTTACGCATATTTGCCATTAGCGTATCTATTTCTAGTAAGCTTAGTGTTATCGTTCAAACACTTTTCAAGAAGTCAAGTTGTTAAAGTGAAGCTTTCAAATAGCTAATTGTTAAACCTGTTTTCAATAATGTTAAGTTGGAGTTTTGTTTATAAATTATGTAAAATCGAGTCTTTCTAAGAAAATTAACCTGATTTTGGATGGTGACAGCAATTAACGGATCGCATAGGGTGCTGTTACAACCTTTCCTATAAGATTAATTAGAATTCTTACCCATAACCTAAGGTTAAGCAGATTATAAATCAGGTTAATTTTAAACACTACTTAGCTAAAATTGGTGTCCTAATTCACCTTTAAATTAATTAGGTGGCTGACTCTATAATTAATTAAACCTCGGTCTTTCTATAGTTATACTCCAATTTGACCTGTGTTAAAATGGGTATAATAGGGAGTAGTTGTCCATTTGAACTTCAACAATTCAAAAACTCTCATGCAATCATCAGTTAAGTTGAACTTAGCATTCTCCTCAAGAAGCTTGTACAACGGGTTCACCCCCTTACCGTGTGGTCTAAGAAACTTCGCACGCCCTTTACCGAAGTTGGAGGCGGAAGTTTAGAAATCATCTCAATCTTTGCCTTCTCAACTTCAATTTCAGTCTTTCACATTTTGTGGCTAAGGATATTGCCTTCCTAGACCATAAAATGACATTTCTCCCAATTTAGTACCAAATTTATTTCTTCACATCTAGCCAACAGTTTATCCAGATTTGCAAGACAATTATCAAAAGAATTTTCAACTACCGAGAGGTCATCCGTGAAAACTTCAAGGTAGTCCTCCACTATGTCCGTGAAGATAGCTATTATACACCTTTGAAAAAGTCGCTGGTGCGTTGCACAAACCAGATGGCATCCATTTGAAGGCAAAAGTACCATATGGACATGTAAATGTTATTTTCTCTTGTTCTTCCGGAGCAATAAGATTTTGGTTGTTGCCCGAATAAAAATCAAGAAAGCAATAGAAAGCACGGTCGGCCAATCTATCAAGCATTTGATCTTAGAAAGGAAGTGGAAAGTGATCCTTCCTTGTGACTTTGTTGGGCTTGCGATAGTCCATACACACCCTTCTTCCGATCACCGTTCTTGTAGGAATCAACTCATTCTTGTCACTGGTGACCATCGTCATGCCCCCTTTCTTTAGGACACATTGAACCGGAGAAGTCCATGTACTATCGGAGATGGGGTAGAGAACCTCGGCATCCAACCACTTGATAATCTCCTTCTTGACAATCTCTTACATAGCCTCATTGAGTCTCTTTTGCTGTTCAATAGATGGTTTGTCATCCTCCAACTTGATCTTATGCGTGCAGAAGGCGGGGCTTATCCCCCCGAATATCCGCCAATGTCCATCCAATAGCCTTTTTCTTCTCGTGTAGCACCGTCAATGTGGAATCTACCTACACGTTAGTCAAACAAGAGGAAAGAATAACTGTTAAAGTAGAACAAGGGCCAAGAAATTCATACGGAAGATGTGGAGGCAATGGCTTCAACTCCAAGGTGGGAGACTCTTCAATAGAAGGCTTTGTAGAAGGAGTTATCCTATTATCAAGATCTAAATATATTTTCAGGGTGCATAGTTGTACGATCCCATTCCTTGCAACGAGTTCACACATTCTATGAAGCCATCCATCTCTTCGTCATCAAAGTTGAGCAAAACGGCCTCCAACATATTACCAACATTGATTGTAGCACTTGTGTCATCAATAATAACATCGATCACCAAATCCACAAAAGAGCACACCTCATTGCTATTTGGTTGCCGCATGGACTTACACACATGAAAGATAACTTTTTCATCACCAACCTGGAATGTAAGTTCTCCGACTTCAACATCACAAAGAGCCTTCCCTGTAGCAAGGAAGGGTCTTCCAAGAATAATCAGCACCTCATAATCAACTTCACAATCTAGAATGACAAAATCCGCCGGAAGAATGAACTTATCAACACGAACCAAGACATCTTCAATCACTCCCACGGGTCTCTTCATAGTACAATCGGCCATTTGCAATCTCATAGAGGTGTGTCTTGGTTGCCCAATCCCCAAAGTATTGAAAACCAAATAGGTGCATCAAATTGATACTTGCCCCAAGATCACAAAGAGCTTTAGCAAATTCGGCACTTCCAATTGTACAAGAAATCGTGAAAGCACCGGGATCCTCAAACTTATGAGCCATTAAATGCACAATTGCACTCACTTGATGAATGACTTTGATCGTTTCAAAATTCATTGACTGCTTCTTTGTCACGAGATCCTTCATGAACTTTGCATAATCGGGCATTTGCTCTAAAGCTTCAACTAATGGCACATTGATTGAGAGACTCTTCATCATTTGAATAAACTTCTTGAATTAGTTTTCACCATTTTTCTTGGCAAGTCTTTAAGGGTATGGAGGTAGAGGCTTAGGCAATGGTGCCTTAGCCTTTTGCACTATCGGCTCCGGTATGTCAATAATATGATTCCTAAATGGGTTCACCTCCTCTTGAGTCTCTTCCACATTATCATCAATATCAATCCGAACTTCATCATTAGGTTGCACCTCATTGCTCGGGCTCTCTTCTTCTTGCACCACTTGCTCATCATCCACAAGTTGTCTTTGACTTGAGGTGGGTGCATTCCCACTTCTTCCACTTCGTGTAGTAACAGCCATAGCATGCTCGTGTTGTTGCCACCCTTTGGGTTTATTACCGTGTCACTTGGTAGTGCTCACTTAGGACGAGAATTTAAAGCTTGAGAGATTTTTCCCATTTGAACTTCTAAGTTGCGAATTGATGTGTTGTGTGAGGCAAGTTCGGCATCCGAATCGGCATTCTTTTCCATCATTTGCTTGAACATGTTTTCAATACGCCCCATCTCGTTGTTTGAAGAACTTGAACCATGGAAAGGATAAGGATGCGGGTTGTTTGGTTGTTGATACATTGGGGGCCTTTGAAAGCCTGACCTCCGGTTGCCTTGATTGTTGTTCCATCCTCCTTGATTGTTACCCCCTCCCCCCCCCC
>MCJB01031662.1:38695-117772 GCA_002018475.1 Nicotiana obtusifolia
CCCCCCCCCCCCCCCCCTCAATTTCCTTAACTATTTCCACTCTAATTTCCTTGAGTGTTGTTGTTATGCCAATTACCTTGATTGTCGCCATCACTCCAATTTCCTTGGTTGTTAGAATTTCAATTGCCTTGATTGTTTTGAGGTCGCCATTGTTGTTGGTTTGGGCCTTGGAAGTTGTTTCTTTGCCCTTGAAAGTTGTTCACATATTGCACCTCCTCTTCTTGTTCACTATACGAATCATCTTGATCAAAACCATTATCTTCCTGCACATAATTCTCCACTCGAATATGCACTTGTGGACCTTTTGTCCTCCTCTTGTTCACTATTATGTTGGTTCCCTCCATTGGCATTGACTTGCTTGGGATTTTGCACTTGATTTTGTTGGGCCTTTGTTAGTTGCATCATGGTGGTTGTCAACTCGGCAATGGCTTGTCCATGGTCTTCCAATTCTTTGTGAACGTGAATCATATTTGGGTCACATTGTGGAACATTGGCCCGGAATGGCGTAGTCATGAAATTCCCACCGGCAAGTTGAATCACTACACATTGGCTAGTTGTGTTAATCCCACGATAGAAAGTTTGTTGAATCATATTCTTCGTCATATCGTTGTTGGGACATTCCTTAACCATTGTTCTATAGCGTTCCCATATCTCATGTAGTGGTTCATTTGCCTCTTGTTTGAATGCCGAAATCTCATCCCGGAGTGTAGCCATGTGCTCCGGAAAGAAGAACTTAGAAATAAAATTTTCCGCCAACTCATCTCAAGTGTGTATAGAATGGTTTGGCAATCGTTCCAACCAATCTAAAGCTTTCCTCCATAAAGAGAAGGGAAAAAGCCTTAACCTCAATGCATCCTCGAAGACATTTGTTTGTTTACTCCCCCAACAAGTGTTCACAAACTCCTTCAAATGTTTGTACGCATTTTAAGTTGGAGAACCAGTGAAAAAATCCCGTTGCTCAAGCAAAGTGAGCATCACATTGGTGATTTGAAAGTTGCCCGCTCTAATACGGGGAGGGACTATTGCACTTGCATATCCTTCATTGGGTAATATCCGGTGAGGAGCAGCTCATGGTGGAGGTGTGGGTGGAGCGGGGACATTGTCATGTGGCACTTAGCCTCTTCCATTAGCTTGAGGTTCAAGAGGAACCTCATTAACTTGATCATCCTCGACGTCCACATCCCTCAGAGGTAAATTTCCGAGCTTATTATTTACCATGGTTGTACCTACGATTTCTCAAACAAGTTAGTAACACAAAAGGAAAAAAAGATATTCCAAAAACACACCAAATATATAGCTAACACCATTTTCACTCCCCGGCAACGGCGTCAAAAATTGATGACATCCATAACACACCTTTGTATGAGATATGATACGGTCGTATGCAATAATAGTACCCAACAAGAGTCGGGGTTGATTTTCACAAAGATTAGGAGTATATATTTGAAGCAAGCAAATGGGTTATCTAAGATTGCACTTCCACAATAAAGGTTTTGTTTTCTATTTCTACTGTTACTTTGATGAATGCAAGCTAAAGAAAATAGATTATAATTAAATATTTTTGAGGTTTTTCCAATATGATTAAAGGCCTAGGGTTGTGACCATAATATAGGTGTTTGCCTAATGGGATAAAGTTGTTTATACCTGTTTTATTGATTGAGTGTATTGTAGCTCTCAACTCCACGTTACCTACTCAATACCTCTCGGTCAGAGAGTGATTTTGCCCAATTTGGATATCTGAAGTCCAAACGGGTATCAACCAAAACAGTTGATAAGTGCTTAAGTTGGGTTCTTACTATCGCTAGTTTGAACTCTTTAATTAGGTTAATAAATCTCTCAATTAACCCAATTCCTTATTAGCTAAGTTAGCCTAGAGTAGATCCCTCTTTCTCAAGTAGAGATTAAGTCAAATAGGCATGAATCAATTTTTGCAACAATTAATTCTAAAATTGAAGCATGAACTAAGCTAACTAATCAACACCAATTCATAAACAAGCATAAAATTAATTACCCATAAGGTTTACACACTAGAGTTGGGTCACAACCCTAGTAAAAATCTAGCTACTCATAATGAAATTTGAAGAAAATAAAAATGAAGCGCCAATTAAACTCATAATGGAAGATTAAAATGATGAAATCTAATGTTAAAAATACTCAAATAAGCTAAAAATTCCTAAAATAGCAAAGAAAATCGGCTACAGCAGCTGTGTATGTTCAAACTTGACCTAATTTTGTGAAACTCTTTTATACAGGGCTAGAAATTGCGGACAAAAATGCCCCTTGGGAGGTTCGGCGGCCGAACAATTTTATGTGCGGTCTGCAAATTTCTTCAGTTGGCAGGAAGGTGAGTTCTATGGCAGCACATTTCTGGACTACGGCCGCACATTTCAAGATTGCGGCTGTGAGGCAATCTTCTGGGGCCGCATAATTCTTGTATGGTATGCACTTCACAGTGGCTCTTGGACTTGGCCTTTTTGCATACTTTCTGATCTTTGACTCTTAAGCCTAGTTCTGCGGCTGCACAATTCATGTGCGGTCCACACATTGCTGAAAATCCTATTGGGTATTTCTTCTTGGTTTGCGGCTGCACATGGAATTCTGCGGTCCGCAATTTCTTCCGCGGGCTGCACATTTGTGTTTATGTGCCCTTTATTGCTTTGCGTTTTGGAACACTCCTTTTTGAGTCGGATTTCATCTCGGGAGACCAAACTTCCAGCATTCCTGCAATTTGCACAATTTTATTAGTTTCGGGAATATAATTCAATACTTTCGGACTAAGACAATAGCTAAACGGTGCTAATATGCAGTCAAAATCCCTCCTTATCAGTGATGGCATGAGAATTTTAAATATTCAAATTGCAAAGGTTCCTAAATTTGTCCAACTAGATGGAATTACATGTATGAAAGTTTGGGTGTTGCATATGAATATAGAAACCCCATAAACTCTATGTTTAATGCATGTGTAAGTGATGATAATGATTACCTTACGAATGGGGATTGGGCTAATGTTAATATGCTTGTTGATTTTTCAGAAAAATTTCATATTGCTATAAAAGAATTTTGGGGCGTTATTATCCTACTATTTCTAACTGTTTAGTTTATATTGCAGAATTTGCAAATTTGTTTGCTCATTTTTCACATGGTAGGAAAATTTATCAACTTGCTATTAATTTTATGAGAACAAAGTTTAAAAAATATTTTTTTTTCTATTCCCCCTATTTATAGTGTTGATACTCTGTTAAATCCTTGTATGAAATTAGGAGGTCCTCGATTTTGGTATGAAACTGTTTATAATGGTTTAGCACTTAAAGATGATGAGTTGCTTAAACTTCCGGAAGCAATAGCCTCAATTATAACAAATGGTGAAACTATTAATAATGCTTACCAAGTTGCATTAATCATGCTACACCAAAAGTTCCAACTCCTTCTTCTTCTGATTCTCAATCTTCTAAAAGAACTGCAGGAGTAAGAAGACTTAGTGTCTGGGCGTGTTTAGGGGTTCTTTTAGTTCTAGTAGTAATGATTTTTCACAACTACATGAGCTTGAAGTTTACTTGTTGTAGCAACTTGAGGAAGTATATCCCGACGGCACCTTTGATATTTTGCAATGGTAGAAAGACAAAGAAAAACACTTTCCTGTTCTTTCAAGGATGGCCCGAGACATTTTAACTATTCAAGCTTCAACAGTGACATCGGAGAGCGCTTTCAGTCAAGCAAGACTTCAAGTCGGTGATCATAGATAGTCTATGAGGGATAGCTTGGAAAAATCGGTACTTTTCAGAGATTGGATCCTTCAGAAAGAAGAAATTTTGGACTTGCTGAATCACAACCATAGGTAGACGAAGCTTACGAAGAAATGCTAGCTGAACTTGCTGAGGATGCTGCTTTGCCCGACAATGGAAGCGGCAATGAACAAGCTACTTTTTCGCCAGCACCAACGGAACTTTCTCCGAACCTTGAAGGATTTATGAAGTTTGTAAGAGATAGCATGTAACTTGTATAAACAAAAATTAGTATGTAACTTATATTTTGGCATTTCTTGATTAGTTCCTTTTTCTTCTCAATTGTGGTATTAGCACCTTGTTGTGCTCATTCCATAGGGGGAGGAAGACAAAGAAATATATTGCCGTGTTTTTTATTGCTATAATAATTACATGGCATTGCTTTGAATTTTTTTTACAATATTTTTGTCTTTAAATATGAATTAAAAAATTAGGTCACAATTCTATAATAAAATTACAAGGCATTGCCGTAGATGTTTTTTTAACATCTTTTTGTCTCTAAGTTCTATTTAATTTTTTTTTAAAAAAATTATTGCTTAGCCGTTGGACCGCGGGCCCGACCCATTTAGCTAAGGACCATGAGTTTGTGGGCCCGGTTCCGAATCAATTCCTAAAAAAGCACGTTTTGCTCGTTTATTTAGGAATTGGGACTGGCCCGGGACTGCAGCCCGCTTGAAACCCGACCCGGCCCACTTGCCACCAGAGATTTTCAGACCCATATCCAACCCAAGTCTAATTCTTTTTTTTAGAACCAAGCTTTTAGAATTTCAGCAATGAATTCTTCTTCCCAAACTCAAGTTTTCAGATCAGCAAGTAATTTGATTCCCAGCTCAATAACAAAATCAAATCAGTTAATTTGAAATCGCAAACCAAATCTGAGCTTGAAAATATCAATAATAGTGCGTTCAAAGTTCTTTCTCAATTTTCGAATCTCAGCGGCAACTAAGAATCAGAATCAGTTTAACAACTTGATTCTTAACTTCAAACCACTAACACAATCCTCGAATCTGCTCAGGAACTGAACTTCGAATTTCACAGTGATTAACCAAGAAATTTATTTTTTCAAGACAACTGAGCCCGCTCGGAAAAAAAAATTACTTCAATATTTCTCAAGCAACAAATAAGGTTGGAACCAGTTAAATTCACTTTCTATAAGTAATTTTCAATCAAACTTCAAAAATCTTTTAGCAAATGGGTTATAGAAGTTTTTTCCAACAATGATAAACGAGAACAGTGAAGTATCTTTTTAGATTTTTTTGTTTATCTTTTGTTGTAAGTATCTCAGGCTAAAACTAAAAAAATTATAGGAATAATTCTTTAACCTAGACTCTTGATACCAAATGATAGCAATGGGTGAAGTTTATAGGGTTTATGAGTCCGAAAACCTTAACATTTGGATGGGTTTATTTAATTTGGGTCAGGATTTTAGTTATACATAGGTTGAAAAAATATACTGACCAAACAAGAGATTAGTAATGCAAAAAGCTAATGCTTGCATTATTTTTTCCTTTTTAATAACTTTCAAGAGGGTTGGGTGGGGAATTCTTCTTCTTGAACATCTATACAGCATCTCAAGTAAAATGATGTTTTTTGCTCTATACATATTTCCTCAATCTTTATATGTACACTGCACATTTTGTCTCTATACTGAAGAGAGTATAAGAAGATACAGATATAACATCAAAAATAATGGAAGACAACAATTGATCAAGTTCCCAAAATCATTTCCCATTTCACATTCTCCTTGCTTAACATAATATCAATAAGATCATTTCCTCTCCACATCTGGTCTATCAATCAATGCTCCATCAAAAGGAACCATTTTTTATATCAATTTCAAAAGTAGTTTCACTTCCATGCATGGCCCTGATAGTCTCTTCGTTGGCCTCATGATAACAATATGGACTTTGTGGATATGCAGAAGACTCCGATTCACTCGATGCATAGTCCATTTGAGACAGAATATGTTGTGCTTCCAATGAACAAGCTCTGATTTGGCTGTTGTAAAGGGCTGTTTCAAGGTCCTTGATTTGAGCTTCAAGCCTGGATTCTATTACCTCGTGCAGGCGCAAGCTTAGTTCCCTCGGGGAAATAGGATAATTGGCAGGTTTAGAATGATAAATCCTAGTTGCACTAGTATCCCATTCTGAGCCTGATAAATCAGAACACTGCACATTGAGGTAATCTAGTTTGAACTCTCCTTGAGCCACATCTACTTCATCTTCTGAATCTAGCTGCAAAATTGAAACTCATAAATCAGAACACTACTCTAACTAGACAAAGAAGGAAGAGTAAAGAGATTAAAGTGTTGTGATAACAAGTTAAACAGCAGTAGATCTCCAAGTATTGTTGACATAGGCACCAAACCAGCATAGTTTGAGTAGGATTCAATCAATCGATCAACTACACCTCAATCCCGACTAGAAGACGTCAGCTATATGAATCCTTTATATTTGTCGCTCTTTGAGGATTTGTCATAATTAAGTTACTTTTGTGTTGGCTGTTAACCTTCTGCAAATCCTTTTTCGGGGACTAGAACCGACTATACTTTGCACAAAGGTGGAGTTACAAGTTTGGTTATGATAATGAAGCCAAATTCCTTAAGTCCACCGTGTAGGACGAGAACAGCTATATAAATGCAGGGCTTACAATAATCTCAAGCAAGTTGGGATCGGCTATATGAATCCTAACTATCTATGTCGTTCCATTTAAGCTCGCCTCAGTAAAAGTGTAGCCAAATGAAGGCTTACCTCAACAAAATCAGATATACTTTCAAACTTCATGCTAATTTCCAACCTTTCCAATTCAGCTTCAAGCTCTGCCTCAATTTCACTCATCGATTCATGATTCTCTGCTACTACATGATTTGTGTTTTCACTACTTTGTCTTGTTGTTTCATTAACTTGAACTTCAGAAGAAGATGAAACTGTCTCAACATCTGACACAGAGAGACTATATAGATTTGGCTTTTCATTACCATCATTAGCAACTTCTTTCACAGTGAGCTCGTCTTGCAACTCTTCATCTAAATTCTTGGTCCACTTTAACTTTTCATTCACCTTTTCTATCTCTCTCCTATTTGCAATAATAGCAGACATCATACCAGTAATGATTCCAATATACAATACAGCCATTCCATTTGGTAGCCCTGCTTGAATCATGTCAAAGTAGAAACATAAATAAAGCATTACTAAGTTACTATGCATAAAAA
This sequence comes from Nicotiana obtusifolia, assembly GCA_002018475.1. Classification (NCBI taxonomy): domain Eukaryota; kingdom Viridiplantae; phylum Streptophyta; class Magnoliopsida; order Solanales; family Solanaceae; genus Nicotiana; species Nicotiana obtusifolia. Next base: position 45,689 of record MCJB01031662.1, read on the forward strand.
ATAGAAACAACAACAACAAACCCAGTGTAATTCCACAGGTGGGGTCTGGGGAGGGTAATGTCTACCCAGACCTTACCCTTACCTTGTGAAGGTAGAGAGATTGTTTTCGATAGACCCTCGGCTCAAGGAATACCCTCGACTCAATCAGCAAGTGAAAAAGGATGAATTTGCATAAAATTCAAGAGATTCCTTAAAGTAGAAACTTATTTATCAAGAAAGTGAAAAGGAAACAAGAAGATGTGAGATCAACTGAGATAAGTTGAGTTTAACTTATATACACCAACAATGTAAAAAGCTTTCGCAGTAACATGTCACCTTATATGATTATTATACGTAACCATCCATAAAATAAAGTGAGATTAGTAACTTGGAAGGTAAGGCAGGGTACCTGCTACAATAAGTTAAAATACATCGATAGCATAAAAGTTTTTTACATTATCAGTATATATATAAGTTAAATCCAAATAAATTTTGGTATAATAATTGAAGCTGAAAGAACCTGTTGAATTGAATGATCTACTAGAAACTTTGTTCCTGGTAATTGTATGCTCTCTTCCCGTATAATCTTCTGGTTTGCATTCGACCGCAAATTCGAAATTTGCTGATGAATCAAGATTAAGATGTCTGAATCCGAAAACCCCTTCATCAGAAACTTTGTTTTTAGCTCTTTTTCGAGCTAATCTTCGAAATGGACAAAAAATTTCACGTACTTGGTCAATCAAATTCTTGTTATCTGATTGTTCATGTGTTGAGATTTTAGGGAATTGCTTTTGCTCTAGTAAGTTGTCCTTGTCTGATGAACTTTGCAAATACTGTGCTACATAACCAGCACCTGCAGCTGCTACAACAACCCAAAACTCCATATTCTTGAATCTTCATGCACAAGCAAAACTACACCTTATTTCCTTACAAAGAAAAAAAAAAATGATCTTTACTTTGTACTATGTCAAGATTACTAAGATGAGCTTAAATGAAGCGGTGTGAGCAATGAGGATTCACTCAATCGATCCCAATTTACTTGTGACTGAGGCGTAGTAGTTGTTATAGTATTTCAGATATTTTTTCCCATCGACGGGTAGATTTGGCTGTTACATGTAGGAGATAACAGGTATACCGTGAGATAGTCAGAGGTTGCACAAGTTGATCTGAACATCACCCCTAGAAGAAAAAACATGAATATGGAGTATAGACTCCAAGTTGAGAACATAATATTGATTAAAGAGGAGAGAGTTTCTGCTGAAATTTATTGGATTATAGATGATCTAAAACAAAAGTTGGACAAGGAAAAAAAGAAAAGAAAGAAATGGAGAAAGTATGAACTGGAAAATGAAAATCTAGTAATTAATTACTTATTCAATGATAAGGAAGACGTGGAAACTATGATAGTAACATTGTCCCTTCTGAAAATCCACAAAGAACATAGCATAATTCCATAGATGACGACATAGAATTAGACCTATTAGATTAATAAACTTTATGGCTTATTAAGAAAGAGGAAAAAACGATTTTTCACAAGCCGTAGAATTGACCACTAATTAGGCTGCCTACATCATACCTTTGGAGTGCCGCCCTTCCGCGAATCCTGAATGAACGCGGGTATGTGTCATGCATTGGGTTGCCTTTTGTGCTTTTCTAGTCTTTGGAGGCAAAATAACAACATAATTTAAGTCATAAACACGGATAGTATAAAAAACTCTCACCTATATGCAAATTAGTTATCATCTTTATCAATTTACAAATTTATCTTTAAAATAGATATTATTACAATTTTATTATAAATGACCAGATTATATAAATATTTATCACACTATTAATATATAGAACTTAAACTCTTAACAATATTAGGGTAGCTCAAAAAACACTCTATACAGAACCATTTATTCCTAAAAGCAATTACCAGTCATTTTTACGAAAAATAGAAGGAAAAAATAGGTGGAATTATGTATGGTTATCATAGTTTAGTCACCATGACCACGTAGCTTGTTGTTGAAAGTGAAAGCTGGAGCCAAAGAAATAAATTTGAATAAATATTATTATTAATAACAAAAGAAAGACTAATAAGTGGACTTTTCCAACCTACTACAATGAAGTCCAAAACATTTTCTTTTTCTCCAAAAAAAATAAAAAGAAAGAAGTGAGGCCCTAAATGATTCACGTATCTTTTGAGATAATTTTAATTTGTATATTATTTTTTCGAAGAACTTTTAAATTTAATTGTTATTATAGTTACCAAAATAGCTGGCGCCACAAAAATTGTGAGCCAGCATTTGGCTAAAAATTCGGCAACACAACTAGAATTTAATTACCTGGTTTGAGATTGGATCCCACGCTAGATTCCGTTTGTTTCAAGAAACAGGTGAATTTTTTTTTTCCAAACATTATTTCTGAAACCTTTTTCTTTCAGATTTTTGAGCACTCTGAAAAAACTATTTTAGAGGTGCTTTTCAGCTTTGCAAAAATAAAAAAGCTTCTTTCTAATAGGAGTAGTATTTAGTTGAAAAACATTTTTCCATAAGTTTTTCAAAACAAATGCCGGGATTATTACAAAAATAGTCGGCCAGATTCATTATTTTGTTTAGCCGGTATACATAAATTATATATAGTTATATTCATATTATTTATGAATTATATATATATATTATACATCCACGAGCTATTTTTGTTTAAGAGATTAAGTGGACGTCTAATTGAGTTAATTCTTCAACATTTTTCATTTTCTTTTACTCCTATTTAGAAGCGAGAATAAGGAGGTCTTGGTCGTCCAAGGGTACTTTGGTCTTTTCAACATATTTTAGATAGACTTTTGCCGATAGAGCATTGTACACCTAATTTTTTTTCTATTCCATTCGGTTCCCGCTCTTTTTCTCTCTCTTGAATACGCGGTTCTTAATCTTCTCTTGACGTGTAACATCAACCTGCTCTTGCTTTTGGCGCTTTGAGCTGTTTTTCTAGTTCGGCAACACCTGCGTTATGATGGGAATCTACAATATATTTTTGGGGTTAATCATTATCTCTTCAGCTTAGATAAATTTGATGTCCTTGTTTTTTTGCATATTTGATGTTTAATTTTAAGGTTATATTTGACAATTTATTGGATTGTTTAGCTGTGATCCTCGAATAAATTCTGGAACATGCTTTGTTTTGCTTGGGTTTCCTTTTCTGCTATTAATCTTGCCGTCTCTCTGCTCGTTTGCTGATAGATTATTACTTTGCGCTTCGTATTTCATCTCCTTCTTCATATTTGTGTGCCTGAATTAATGAAAAAAGTAACTTTATTAGAAGTACTATTCAACTTTTTTGATAGAATTACATAAAGGACCATACAAGTAATCTACTTTGGTTTTTTCTCAGTGGATTTAATAACAGTAAGAAGATCAAAGTTGTGTGTTGAAATCACTTGGTTGTGAAACTTGTTAATGGAAAGACTGTTAATTGTTCCTTCTTCTAATTGTTTGTCGATTTTTTGGTCTAAGAAAACAGTTTTCCCTTGATTAGATTGTGAACTAATTTACTGTTACAGTTGCTTGTTTATTACGACACGCTCCATAATGATAAAACTCTAAAAAAAAAAGTGCAGGAAAGAACCGTACATATATTGTTACATGTTGATGTGCTAGCTCCTTTAATTCGGTAGCAAGCAACAAATCGAGATTATTTAAATCGAGACATAAATGGGGGAAAACTCCTATGACAGAACTATGATTGCAGAGATAAGGGAAAAAGAAAAAGTATTAAGAGGTGTGAAATAGTCAAGGACTTTGTAGAAGCAAAATCTATACTGAGCTTTACTTGTTTAGCCATGGAAGTGTTAGCTTTAAATTTGAGGCAGTTCATAATGATGTTCTTTCTTGAATTTTGCTATGATCTAGAAAGAACAAAAAAATGAAAACTTTATTATTCTGTTCCTTTTATTGCTGGAAGTTTGGTTTGTTTTTTTTTTCAAATTCATTCAAATTATGATTTTGTAGCTCACTTATTGTTCAGAATCAGAGCCGACGTTGTATTCTTACCACTGAACCAACGCCTTGAGGAAAATTTAGGTTAATATCTGTGATTGAACAAGTTAACAAAGGAACTTTTAGGTATTATATTTGTGTTAATTGTTATTTGTTTGCAAATAAAATTGTATCAGATATTAAGAAAATAAAAGAAAAAGACTACAAAATCAGAAGTAGAAAAATAATAATGTGAAATTGAGAGACATTAGGAGTATAATAACTATGATATGAGACGGAGTGAGTAGAAATGGCAAAGCTTTGCCCTGTTTTGGTAAAAGCTGTGGCTTGAAGAGGTGCTGTCTCATTTTTGGAACATCTCTGAATTAGCTTGAAGTGGGATGACGAGGATGAATAGAGAAAATAGAGAATCTCAAGTGTCTCTCACTCATTTAGCAAGTGTAATTTTTACATGTTCTCAGTGCATGTCCGTAATTATGCCTATTTTTAAATATGTTTGAATTTTTTTTTTAATGCATTTGTGTCAATCAAGCTTTCAAGTTAAAATATAAATTCTGCTAAAGCATTCTGTTATCTTGACTTTTTGTCCTGGATAATAGAAAATAGTATGAAGACAATGTATCATAATTATTACTTCGTATATCAGTTAAGCGAGAATACTAAAGGCATTTATATAAAAGAAAAGGAAAATGAATTTCTTGATTGCTAGTTTATTTTTTATGGAAGAAGTTAATTTAACCTAATGAAAATATTATTACACTCTTTTGATTCATATTCCTACTCGGATATACAAATGCATGAAAAGTTGATTCTTAATCATTTTAGGAAAGTTTTTGTTTTTTCCTGATTAGAAGTAGGAATAGATAGTATCATAAATAAGCGCAAAACTATTTATAGACACTTACCAGAGTTAACTTAGCAATTCTTTTCTCTTTGTCTCTAAGCAATTTCTCCTTCTTTTTTTGGTGTATGAATATTGAATCAATATTTCTAAATTGTTTTTGCATAGAAAAAATAGTCCAATGATATTTTTGAGTTGATTCAAGCAAGTCTAACAGTGGGTAAATGAAAGTATCCTGCGGAGTTTAAGAAGCACAAAAGATATAATGAAGTGGTTGATAAATCCGAAAATATCATCTCAAGAATATGAATCTCATGAAGATGATTCTTCCATTGAAGTTGAGAAGATGGAGTCTCATGATCTATTTTTAACTTGACCTAATAATATTATTATTTATATTATTAAGAATTACTTCAAGTTAATAAGATATTAGCCATGTCTTTGCAATATATTACCTTGGATCTTGTTGTAAAAATTTTGTTTACCAATATGAAAATTTTGAATTGTTTAATTCAAAGTTCTAAAATATTTGTACGGTTAAAAGTCGATAGTCTTTCTTTCTTTTTATAGAGATTTCGTTCTTTTTTCTACAAACTTTAATATAGTCTAAACAAAAATATTTTATTTATTTCAATATTAATACTTTTTGGAGCCTCAAAATTTTGAGGCCTTAAAGCGAAGGTTTTACTAACCTTTCCTTGAGTCACTCCTGAATGGAAGTGAAGCAGCTGGAAGCAATTATTCAAGAGAAAATTCATATTTTTCAAGATTAAGAAATACAAACCTGACTCTAGTGCAACAACCAAAAAAAAAAATAGAATTTCAAAAAGATGGTCACGTTTCCAATACAAGAACATAAATACAGTAACAACGATGTCCAAGAGTTACACTGACGATTTAAGGAAGATCAAGGTGTCCATAAAAAACACAAAAAGGTTCAGGAAAAAGAGACAGACTGATAAGCTGACAATATAAGAGGAGCCAATCGAAAAACTCAAATATTCAAACTGTAATATCTGACCACTTAGAATTGACCAATGACACTGTAATTTGAATGGCAATGTATTGACTAGTGGACAATCTCCCGAGGACGACACGTGGCTTAAATTGACCTTCCTCAAAAAAAAGAATTACTACCCTTTTTGTGTGATTAACAAATAAAATATCAGAAAAAGAATTTCTATAAATATGACTTCCAAAGAAAAAAATAAAATTCTACAGAAGTCATTAAAATCCCTCTTTTTGAGTTCTTTACTTCGTTAACGGCTTTCTTGGCAAACGGTTGAAGAAAGAGAAGGAAAAGAAAAAGATGAAAAAAAGAAGGATTAGGAAAATACAGTTAAACACAAAAATATTTCAATAAAATTTAACGGTTTTATACTAGTGAGATACACTCTTTATGCCACGTAGACTCAGAGGGTGTTATTTATTACAGTATGCCACGTAGACTCAGAGGGTGTTATTTATTACAGTTCAAACAATAGCAGAAGTTTATCGAACCTCCACAAAGTATAAGAATGCAACTGATCAAATAGGACAACTTCAAGGGGTAATTATGTATTATCCCGATAACAACAATAAAACAACAAGAGCTGAATGCTCGCTCGCCAATGAACTACTACTACTTTTATTATTTCAAAAAAAAATGACCGCAGTATACTCCCGCAAAGGGTTCTCGCTCTACTAAATCGAAAGAATGACTCGCATTTGGAACAAATAAATTCAATACAAATAACAAAGAATAGGAATTGGAGAGCAAGACGCGCTCCCCTAGTGGAAGCCCGCTACCAACCCAAAGAAAAATGCCAAATTATATGGAAAAAAAATGCCTATATCTGCAAAATAGTATAATTCAAAACCCCTGAAAATTAAAGGTTCTCTATGATGTTGAACTGACAATGTTAACGCGCTTGCAGTTTCACACAGTTGTGCACATTGAACTGAAAATACCATATGTTTCTTCATAAACCGTTAGAGAAGACGAGGCCCATGCTCCAGAAGCTGTCCATAGTGCCAGCCGAGCACAGCAATAGAGAAGCATCACTTGACTGTTTCTATTTGTTTGATCAATGGATTGATAGCAGACTGAAACGAGCATCATCTGTCAGCGACACTCCTTTGTGAATCAGTCGCTTTCAAGAGATGGAGACTGCTGGTTCGATACTCAGATGCTGTTAGCTTCACATATACCTGAAAGTACTCCGTTTAAAGTGCTTCTCGCTGTTTATCGCTGAAGCACAGAGGGAAATTTCTATATTTTGCATTGCCAAGTTGATGTATTTAACTGCAAAATGGCGCAATTTCATTCAAAAGGCAGAACAGCATATAGCTACTCTCTTTATCTCAAATTCTGATGTTAGATTCTTTTTATTCAGTACAGCAAAATATAAATTTTGTTAGATTTACTTTTACATTATAGTAAAAATAGTTCACATATATTTCTAAGATTTTATAGGCAACATATTCATTTTGGTTTCTCAGTAACGGAATAGGGGAAAAGAGAAACCAGCACTAGAAAAGAGAAACTGTTACATTGAGAAGGGTAAAATTCAGTCACATATTACTTATTGGGTTATGTAAATTCAAACCTTTGCTCATAAGGAATTTGGGTATTAATTGCGGATAAACTAGAGAGGAATTTAGGGTATTCAATTTTCGCATAGGAGTATGGGAGATTTGTTGTTCTGCTTTTAAGTAAACAACTAAATCTTTCTATACGATAGTACAATTCTAAAATAGCAAATTAAAAAGATTATAACCGAGAAATCCACGACGGTTGTTAGCATACAGTTCGAAACTCAGTGGATAATAAGTCCGCCTCTCTATTCTTCTCCAATTAAATACCACGATTTAGTAGGGTTCAAAACCGTGAATTATGTCTAACCCACACATCGCGCATGGTGCTTTTACCACTAGATCAAAGCCCTGCGGGACCACGAACTATTCCCTCCTTCCACTTTATAACACTATTACTATTCAGAGAGTGTAACGTCTATTTTGACCAAGAAATTTCATATATGTTTTTTAGATATATTCAATATTAAAAAACTGTAACTTACAAAAACTTTTTATGTAGTTTATAATTATGTAAATTTTATTTTCAAGAATGGCATCACAAACCCTTCTCGTTTCTTTTCTTCTTTTTATTTCTTTTTTGCTTTTCAGTTCTTTTTGGTCAGTAAATGACCGAAAAATCATATTAAAATCCCTGAAGATACCTGGTAAAAGAACTTATCCAAAAAAGTTACAGAAAATAAATACCTGGTAATAGGATGTCCTTTCATAGTTATGTACATGTTCATTATTCATTATACATCCGCAAAAGCTTCTGAAGGTTGCCCTCCTCTTATGATCTACCAAAGATCCTACATCAGCCTCAAATGGGAGTGACCCATGTTGGATCAATTGAAGTTGACGAAAAACTTCTCTTCAATTTCAGAATTGACGGTTTTCTGAAAGAAGGAAAAAGCATCAATAAACATTATTCAAAGAAGTACTATAAGTTGTAACTTGTAACAAAGAGTGGGAGAGGAAGAGAGATCATAGGAATTACGTTATAACCACCCCATAAGAACAATCGAGGAGAAGAATGAGACAGGTCAGGGAAAACAGAGAGGAAAGATAGAGAGAATAGAAGAAGTTACATGAACTACAGCTACACCTCAATCCTAAGCTAATCGGAGTCGGCTAATTTCAGGAAAACAAATTTTGGGGGAAATTCTTTTTGGAGAAAAAGTTTGTATAGAAGGAAAACTGTAAAGTTTTTAGTTTTTCTAAAATTGTAAGAATGTCTTTAAGTGAAAAATTACCTGTTGGTTTTTATAAAATAATTTTCTGTTCCAGCATTGCAGCAACACAAGAGGAGAAAGAGGCATTGTCCAGCTGAGGTTCAAACTATTGAAGAACATTGCCCATATTTGGGAGGTGATGTTACAGTAATACAGTGTAAGAACAGATGCTCGGAATCTTGTTTACAAATCATGTTCAGTGTTTTAAATCAGCTATGCACAACTGGCACATGCCATAATCAGTATTAGACCTCAAAGACTCAGAGAAGATAGGGGAACCAATGAAAGAAAAGGGAGTTCTACATTGAAGCAGAGATCGGGACTCCCGTCCTCCAGCTTCGTCTTTTTCTAAAACTACGTAGTTGCAGCAAGCTTCTCTTGGGAAGAAAAAGGGGAAAGAAAACTAAATACCACTTACTCGTTTATTTCTATAAAAAGAACTAAATTTTACCAAATAGCTGAAGTATAAGTACCTTGAAGCAACCAGCTCAAATTCACAAGCCAATTGATCCATTGTAATGGTATATTCTCTTGCACGGCACATGAGAACACTGGATTATTCTCCTGCATTTCAAAAATTAGAAGCCAGTCATTACTATATTGGCAATGAGAAGACTACTAGGCTTAAGAATGCTTGACAATGTCTTCTAATCTATGAAGTTCAGTAAAGAAAAGGAGAAAAGAATGCTGAAAGATGGGGAAACTGAAGGAAAAAGGTGTAAAGAAACTTTCTTATTTAGGAGGAACTTTACAACAACAGATCCAATGTAATCCCACAAGTGGGCTCTAGGGAGGGTAGTGTGTATACATACCTTACCCCTACCCTTTGAAGATAGTGAGGTTGTTTCCTCGACTCAAGGATAAAGAAAAAAGGGGGCAGAAAACAACAAACAGTAACAACAACAAGATAATAAGATAACTGAAGTAAAAGAACTTTGTCAACGAAAAAAGAGAAGAGACAATCATTTCTGAATGGAAGGCAAAAGAGCTCTACATTATAAATCCTAATATCCAACAAAAACCCATAGCCATTAAATGTCCATCTAATACCAATATTACGATAGTAACATGTTGACTAGCCGCCGTGCAGTAAAAGGCTATGGTAAGTCTCAACTTGAAAGTTCAATTGTATCAGCACACATGATAATTTGGTGAAATTATATCAGAGGGTCAACTTTTTGTGACATTCCTAAGATTATTAATCGTCTGATTATTTGTTATTGCCAGTGTCAGCGTGATATTTACACAGAGTGTATAATGTACACATGTCAAAGGTACAACGAGAGAGATATAGTCTTTGCATTTCTCCGTTATCAAGTAATACAAGTGTTTTAACTAGCACCACAACAATCTAGTGGGACACAACACTCGGTCCCAAGTATAGAGACAAGTGAAGATAAATAATTAATCAACTATATCATACTGCAACCTTTTTATACTATTAACTGCAGTGGTTGTCAAGAGATGATAACAGAGAAACTGCTGCATACCCTTAACATCCCAAATACACCAAGAAATCTGAACGCAAGAAAAACAGAGATTTCTAAGAAACATCTCACTTCCTTCAAACACAGCAACTTAACGTATGAGCTTGAAAAAGTAAAAGAAATGCAAACACAAACATATAAATGAATACGTCTGCCAGAGGGGGTTTCTATATAAGCAGGACAACAACAACAACACACCAAGTGTAATCCCACCTTGTGGCTCTGGGGAGGATAGTGTACGCAAACCTTACCCTACCTTGTGTAGGCAGAGAGGTTGTTTCCAATAGACAGCAATTTAGAACAAGAGATGCAGGAATCAAGAAGGGAAATATGCAGAAGCAAATCAACAATAGCAATACACTGAAGCAGAAGTAACATAAAATGGAAGGGGGAGTCATAAAAAAATGGAAGACAAAACTTACCAAACAACTTAGGCTGCCAGTGTACCTCCAAATATCTTTCAGTCCCCATTGCACTTTCTGGAAAGAGTAGGAACTTATTTCTAGATAAATTACAACTTATCTTTGTTTTAGAGGCTCATAATCCATTGAACTAATAGCTCATCACTTCTGCTTCACCAAAAAGAGAATGGAGCTTTGTGGATTATACAAGTTGCTGCAAAATCAGCTAAACCAGTAAGCAGAAATTTAACGTTCTGTACTTTTAACTACAAGCTATTATTGACTGCATCACGTTCAAAGCGTCTGATGAGAAAGGAGGTATCTTTTTCTTAGCCAGGATGATTAAAAATCGAGCCTTTCCCATCTTTTCCTCCGTTCCATCTTTGCACAGCCCTTCAAGTAACCTTTTAATACTATCAAGACTTGGAAACCAATTCTTTTTCATGCTATCTCTACACATTGAATATGCCAAATCAAACTCACCCGCTCTAGACAGGTAATGAATCATGGTCTGATAAATTTTAGCATTTGGATTGAAGCCTGCACCACATAAAGCAGAATAGATTCTTTTTGCCATATCAAGATTCTCTGCTCGGCAAAAGCCTTTGATCACTAAATTGTATGTAACCTCATCAGGAGTTATCCCAATACGTTTCATCAACAGCAACAATTTATTAGCTTCCCAAGCAAGCCCCACATTTACTAAGAATTGAATTCTAACGTTAAAGGTAGCAACATTAGGCATACATCCCTTACCGACCATGAGGTTCCACAATCCATCACCAATCTGCCATCTGTTGACTTTATAGAAGGCAGATATAAGTGTCGTATATGTAAAAACATCAGGCGTTATACCTAACTTTTCCATCTCAACCATGACCAAATAAGCCTTCTCCAAGATACCCATTTCACAAAAGGAGCTAATGACTGTATTTACTGAAAGTATATCTATATTGATGGAGAACTTCTCAGGAACATCCCACAGGAACGACTCAATCGCCTTCAAGTCACGAGATTGAGTCAAAACCTTGAGTGCAGCGTTGAATGACTTAACAGTCCGCGGACAACCATATAAATGCATGTCATAGAAGGTATTCACAGCATGCTGAGACATCCCAGCCTTCCCATAGAGCATTATAAGCCGAATAATGAAACCTTCACGCCGACCTTGCGGAAGAGTCTTCTGATGCTCAAGAAGATTTTCGATATAATCAAACCTGCCCGCACCTGCTAAGCGAGAAACTGTGTCTTCAAACACAAAGCGGTTCTCAACAACAACCTTATTATGAGCATTCTCCTTAAATAACTGAAACAACTTCTCAGGGTTCCTTTCCTTTTTTAGCTTAATAAGTGCAGGCTCATCTACTTTTAAAGGCTTTTTCCTAGATACTAAACCTTTACTGGAATTCTTACCAGCAACACCTGAGGACGCAATAGCCGTGGCAGCAGCAATGTGACTCGCAGTTCCAAATCTGCGAACCAGGCGCAGAGCGAGCATGTTCTGATGCTCTCTTCCTCAGTTTCAAACATATACTCCAACCAAGAACTAATCTTTCATTCAATATAAACAAAATCTTGAGTACCCTCTAATCTTCAGTTCATACACAAGCAATATCTCGAAATACCACTAATCTTCACTTCAACATATAAGCGATATCTCACAGTACCACTAATCTTTAGTTCAATACACAACCAATATCTCAAAATACCACTAATCTTCACTTCAATATATAAGCAATACATCAAATACGACCAATCTTCAGTTCAATATAAGCAAAATATTGTGTACCCACTAATCTTCAGTTCAATATATAAGCAAAATGCTGAATACCCATTTCAAGAATCAAGAACCCCAACATCACTAACCATCAAAATAGGCAGAAACTATTATCAATTTCATCAGACAGCTAAGCTAAGAAAAGCAAACTGAGGATTCAATTAAATGCAATGTGAAACCTTAAGACCCACAAAAGCCAATTAAACCCCAGATGGTTCTTGATTCTTAGCAACACATTCAATCATGAATTATGAGTCTGAATCATATGAAAATATTATAAAGCTGGCATTTTTTATGTATCAGATTAATAAGAATTACCGGGAGAGATAAAGAGCCTTGTATTGCAAGAAATTATGATTCTGTAAAATGGGTTTTTCAATGATATTTGTAAAAACCAGCCAGCGAAACTAGGAAGCTGGTGGTAGAAGGGATGTGAGCGTCATGGGGTTTAGGTTTTTTGGGTTTTTGGCTTCTAATCTAGGGCCCAGTGGATTTGCCTCAGGAAAGAATATATACAAATTAGTCCCTAGAGTTTTTGGATGGGTCAATTAGGTCCTTGGTTTAGTGGTGGAACTTTCTTTCTTCTTTTGTTTCTAATGGAAGCGGGAAAATGGAAGCGGGACGCTATGTCACATCACTTTAGCAAGTATTTAACAAACTTAGTTAGGGAGGGTCGTTCTGTAAATAGTAGTATATTATTATATGAAAAATAATGCGTGAACTAAATTATTGTTTCCTCTAATGATGATGGGTTGTTATTTCTAATCTCCTTGTTAGGGATTCTTGCATCAAATTTTAAGTAATTGATGTATTATTCATATGTGAAATGATAATATACGAATTAGCAATGCATGTACAATAATAATAACAACGACACAATAAAATTTCACAAATGAGGTATGAGAAGGGTAGTACGTACGCAGACCTTACCCTCCCTATCTTGGAGAGTAGAGAAATTATTTCCGATAGACTCTCAGCTCAAGAAGACAAAAAGAGATAATAGATCAGTAACAGCAACAGAAGCCAAAAAAAATACTATTAGCATTGTAACAAATCATATAAATTACGGAAGATGCACTTTCACTGATAACTTGTTTAATCAATTATTTTTTACAAATTGCTTACCATTGGTTCCTAAATAAATAATGTTGAATTAACCCAAATGGCCGTTCACATAATCTCTTAAACTAAAAATAGTCGACAAATATATAATATATGTATAATTGTATATTTGTGTATATCGGCTAAAAAAATAAATATTGAATCTGGATGGCTATTTGTGTAACAATCCCCTATCAACAATGTTTATAGTAGTATTAGTTTAAAATTTCAAGAATTGTTTAAAATTGTACTTTTCATGTTTGAAAAAGGAATGCAAAACTTATTTATTTATCTCATGTTTAGTGAATTTAATTTTAATTTTCCTATTATACTTGATAAAATTTTAACCATTTTAGTTTTCCTATTATACTTGATAAAATTTTATAATCAACTATTATATAAATCATATGAATTTTAATTATATTAAGCTAATTATTTTTTAATTATATAATACTAAAACTTAAACTATATTGGATAAAGTGATTTAATATAGGCATTAGGCAGCGGTATTTCGGGAACATCGTATCCAGATTTCAAATGAACCAAAAATCGATTTCAACTATATTAATTCAATGATTACATTTCCTGCATTACACGTGTATAAATTGTCACCAATCAAAGGACCTTATACGAAAAACAATTCTTGTTTTTGCTTTCTTGGTTGATTTACCTTCCTAATAACGTCAAGCCTATTGTAGAGCATGTCTAAATATTTTTGAAGTAGATTTACATATTTTTTTTCCAACAGGAAGTTACCTCTTACACGAGTTTGAAGTTAAACATATATAGACTTCTAAATGTATGTTAGTTTTATCAAACTTTAAAAAAGTAAAAGTTTGTGTTACCATGTTAAAGGGCTCCATATTTATTCACATTTACCATAGAAAGGAAACCAAACGAAAAACTTGATTCCACAACCAAACGGGAGAGTTCAATGCATGATTCTTATGTTGCATGGTTGTATCCAGTGTCTATAGCTAGAAATTTCGTTAAGCATGTTCAAACTTTAAACAAGTCAATAGTTTTTTTGTCGATGAATAGTGTAGTAAAATTTTTAGATCAAACTATGTAACATTTAGCTAAACAATTAAAAAAAAAAAACTTTTAATACAACTATAATTTTATAAAACAAAATTAAAATAACAAAAAAAAACATTAGAGATTTTACTAATAGAAGCAAGCATAAAACCAAAGGAAAGGGAGTCTGAGAAGATTTAGAGCTTGTAGAGAGCTTTTGGAAGAAATTTTTATAGAGCTTGACTTTTAAATTATAAAATTTATTTAAAGAAATAACCTTTAGATACAAAATTACTTTCAAGACTAGTTGTTTATTTATATACAAATTTTAAGTTTTAAGAGCTATTTTATTAGAAAATTTATTAGATTGAAAAAAAATCATATAGACCACATGTTGGTCTTCCGTTTACTTTTGGTAAATAAAAGGGGCAGCACTTTGAACCCATGAACATATGTTACTTTGAATATCCTGAACCGCAGGACTGCTTTACTCAATTATCTTAAGTAAATATAATATATAATCATATAAAATAGTATTTAATTTGTATATGCAGTATATTTTTTCGACGAAGGGTGTACGCTTGATCACCCTTGGCACAGAGTCGCTACGCCACTGGTTGTATCGTAATCGTTATAATATATATTTTTCTTAACTGTGTAGTAAAGATTTATAAGAGGTGCAGAATGCCTATTTCTACTCTTGTTTTCTTGATCAGGAAAGTTGCATAGCACTACCATCTGAAAGCTTAAAGTAAATACTACAAATTGAGAGTTAGAAGTGTAAAGTGTAAAAATTTCTCTGAACTTTTTTCCGAAGTAATTTACGAGATAAGAGTTCCGTAAGGTTGTTACAAGCCGGTAACATGAAACGCTTTGGCGTATGCGTTAGAGGAATTATTTAATTTTCTTCATACCCAATTTAATAAATAAATAAATAAAGTACCAAACAACTTACGTGGGAGGAATTATGAACTTTTTTGTTTTAACTAGCAGGTTTAATATTTTTGTCTCTTAAAATAATTTTAAACTCCAATTTTGTTAGAAATTTCATTACTGGAAAATGACTAAATTCCGACCGTTAAAATGGTCTAAAATCGGTCGAAAATCACGAATTTCCGACTACTTTCCGATCAAAATTGGTCGGTTGGAAAACAGTTGGTCAGAAAATAATTTCCGATCGAATCCGTCGGTAATTTTCGACCAAAGTAGTCGGAAAAAGGTCAGACGACCAAATTATTTTTAAATTTTGACCAATGTGGTCGGAATTTTATCGACCGCATCAGTCGTAATAATATAAATAAAATTAAATATTTATTTAAAATTAAATAATAAAAATATATAACTTCCGACGGAATTAGTCGAAAATTAATAATTAAAAAATAAATTTTATTAATTTACAACGGAATCCGTCGAAAACTGTTAAATATTAATTAATTTTTTTATTTTTGACCAATTCGGTCTGAAATCTGGGTATTTTTGGCAAAACTGGCCAGCTGTCTTACTGTTTCGCTTGGAAATCAATCGGAATTTTCTGTAAAACTGAGCAGAATTATGCTCAATTTTGAGCTACACCACCTGTCAAACAATTATAATACAATAACGCCAGCAACCAATCAACAAATATAACATCTAAACCAACAAATCCAACCATTAACACAATCTAAACCAACAAATCCATTAAATCTAACAATTTTGGGCATAAAAACATCCAAATAGTAGCCCACATTCAAGTTTAAAAAAAAACATAAAGTTGTCTCTCACAATCAAGTTTACCAATCAACCAAAACCCTATACCTAAACTACTAAACATCATATTCAGTTTGTTCATCCTCATCATCAGGTAGATCATGCCCATGTTTTCTCATGAATTTCTACATCTTAACAAATATTCCGAATTGGGAGTCCAATTGTTGCTTCAAATCATGAACTTCTTTTCTCATATCTCCATCTGTTCTTGATTTTGAGAAGAAGAAGAATTGGCTAAGAGCGGGTTTTGGATGACCTGTAGGTCGACATACTCCAAGTCCGTAGACTCTGCCTTTGTATACTCCACCCACTGCCTCTATCCACAATGAAGCCATTTCATCAGGTGTTGGTTGAGTTGAAGGAGGCTGAGTTTGTTGTCATTCTTCCACCCTTTTATGATAATCTTCCTGAAATAAAAACATAACTATTATGTAAATAAACTAATATTAATAAACTATAAATAATTATGAAGTTAGTATTTTACATATGTGTCCGACGCACGTGTCTCCATTCGGTGTTCTCTTTTGCCATCCTTCTTCTTTTTCTTATGCGTCTCCTCGATAATAAAAAGTATGAGTTAGACACTACAATCGTAAAATTCTATATGTAAAACTGAACAAAAAAATTATAAGTAATTACCAATCTTAGTTTATGGGCCGCAAAACTAATCGAACCTTCTGTGTGCAACGAGCCACCTTTACTGGAGGCACGATTTGCCTTTGCTTGTTCACTCTTCTTCTTCCATTCTTCAGTATTCCATTTCTCAAGAAGTTTGTCCCAAACATTTTCTCTTAACCACCCAGGCATTTTACCATCAATTCGAGCAGCGAACAGATTATCTTTAATCCGCTTAGCAGCCTTCTTCTCGAAAATATTATTTATTTCATTTTGATGATGAGGATGCCATGTGCACTTTGTTTGCAATATAAAAAAGTAACATTAGATGAAGACGATAATTATTAAATATATGTAATCAATTTTTACCCTAAATTGATTCCACATTTGCTCTCTGATGATGTACGATATCTGTCTCCAAGAATTCCACGGCTCATGATAAAATGGCTTCATAGACTCCACAACCAAATGTGTAGACTGAAAGGATGGCAAAAACCTGCATTAAAGTTAACATATATAATTAATAAACATCTTAAAGTTTCAAAAGTTTTAATTATAAATAAATATTCCTTAATGTTAACATATCTAAAAGTACATTCAAAACTTAAAAAATAGTACAGGAACCTTCTTACCCATCCTTGTAGGGGACGATTATCAATTAATTATAACTATCATATTGTACATCCCCTCCAAGATTCTGCTTGCGTCTACTAGATGGTATAGAAGCAGCACTAGATGTAGCTGGGTGAGAGCCTCCAATATCCAACCTAGATATTCTAGGAATGGATGATCATGATGATGAAGTGGAAGATGATGGAGCAACAAAAGACGAACCCTCAATTCTTGATCTATTTTTTATGGTCCATTTCATTTGCCAATAGTCCTGCATAGTGTTATTTTTAGACGAGACAATCTTTAAAGTATATACAAAAGGTAAATGATTAAATGTCATTACCTCTCGAAGGGATACATCCATCTACATTGAACTGGCCCTCCAAGCCGTGCCTCTTGTGCAAGGTGAATTGGAAGATGCTCCATTACAGGAAAAAAAATCAAGAGTGAAATTTTTGCCAGCTTGTTTAAAGTTAAGATAATGTTACTCTCCATATAAATTAGGTTCACCACCCTCAATGTGCTAGAACATAAATCCTTGAAAAAGCAACTTATCTCTGTAATCGGTTTCCATATTTGATCAAGTAATGTATTAAACACAACAGGCATCAACTCTTCCATGAAAATATGTCAACTGTGGCTTTTCATTGACGCCAACTTCCCTTCTTTCATGTCAACACACTGGATAAATTTGATGCGTACCCATCCGGCATTCTCAAATTGTTAACCCAACTACAAATCTCTATTCTCTCATCCAAGGTGAACGTGTAACTGGCTTTGGGCTTCTGAATCTTGTTGTTAAAGTATGTCAGATACAACTCACATCGCCTATAATATTCCTTTAAGTATATCCTGGCTTTCAAGTTATTTTTGGTCTTGTTAGTAACATCCATAACAGTGTTAAACAATTTGTCAAAAAAATTCTTCTCGATATGCATGACGTCAGATTATGCCGAAGAAGATTGTGCTTTCAATAAGGTAATTCCCAAAATATGCTCTGCTAGGTCCAGTTATGTGTGACACCATAACATGGTATCTTAGACGGTGGAGACTTTGTTACTTTATGCAGATCCCTTACTCTGTTCCAAATTTCTTCTGAACACAAGCAGGCTGGTGGCTCCTCAAAATCAGTTCGATTCTTCATAAATGCACTTGTATTTCACCTAAATTCATGATTCATTGGCAAGAATCTATGGTGGCAATGGAACCACGCAATTTTACCTCCATGTTTCAAAATAAATGCTTTTGTGTCTTCCATACAACAAGGGCAAGCTAACATTCCAGCAGTCGACTACCCCGACAACATTCCATATGCAGGAAAATTATTTATAGTTCACATCAAAGCAACATGCAATCTGAAGTTTTGTTTAGTTGATATATCATATGTTTCCACGCTTTGATGCCATAATAATTGTAACTCGTCAATCAAATGCTGCAAGTATACATCAATCAAATTTTTCGGATTGCGTGGACCTGGAACAAATACAAGTTAGGAACAGATATGGACTTGTCATACACAACTCGGGCGGAAGATTATACGGGGTAACAAACACTCGCCAACATGAATATGGTGCAGCAGAGATAGCAAATGGAGTACATCCAAGCAGAGACAGCAAATGGAGTAAATCCATCTGTGCATAATCCCAACCTAATGTTTTTTGGTTCACTAGCAAACTCAGGGAGCACCCTATCAAAATGCTTTCACGATTCTCCATCTGACGGATGGCATAGAATACCAGGTGGCCTTCTATGTTCATAGTGCCATCTCATAATAGGAGCAGAGCTCATTGATGCATACAACCTCTTTAACCTAGGTATAAGAGGTAAGTAATGCATACCTTTAACTGGAACTTTCTTTTTTGTATTGGCATTTGTGACTTCCTTAAAGGAGGTTGATTACAAAATTTACAGTTCTCTAGAGATGCATCATCCTTAGAGAATAACATGCAACATTTCTCACAACAATCAATTCTCTCTTATAAAACACCCAACTTAGAAACCAATTTCTTAGCAATGTAGAATTCTTTTGTTATTAAATGTTACTCGAATTAAGTTCATTCATAAGCCCAATAATAGAATTCATGCCCGCTTGAGAAATAGAACTATCCGATTTAATACTTAGCAATCTAACCGCAACAAAAACTTGGAATGCACCGAGCTTTCATACAATGGACGACTAGCTTTCTCTAACTGTTCATAGAAATGCTTAGCCTCATCATTTAGTTCGGATTGAACCCCAGGAAACATCCCAAAAGCGAGAATTTTCAACATTTATGCTCCGCAATGGAGCTACGCTCACCACCAAAAGAATTATGAAAGTTAACATCATCTAAACTAGCATGATTCTCCCCGCGAACAGTCCATATATAATAATTTTCTACAAACCCTTTCTTGTAGAGACAAACTTTAACTTCGTCTATTTTCAATAACTTAACACACTTACATTTTACACAAGGGCACCTAATCCTTCCTCCAATAAGAAAATCATCAAGTGTTTGAGCCTTAGCAATAAATTCAGCAACCCCTTCAATAAATTTATCCCTCAACCCCACACGATTATTATACATCCATCTACGACTCTACGATGCACAAATTCCATCTACACAAATAGAAATCTAGAAATGAGATATTTAAAACAATTTGATTTATTTAAACTGGTTGCAAAGTTATACTCTTTCAAAGGTTCGTTTTAGATATATACGTATCATTTTGTCAAAGCACTTTAATTGATATATTTTATTTTTTAAATTAATATTTTTTAACACTCGAAATCTCACATTAATCCCTATTCTAAATAATATAAGTCTCCCTATTCTAAATAATATAAGTCTTTAACATTAATAATTAAATTTGAATAGCTTCTTAAATGTTCATATAATCCAAATTAACTAATGATTTCTCAAATTTACAAATTAATCTTAATGTTGAAATTGAAAAATATAAATTTAATATCATTCTAATAATAAAACTAACAAGCAACAATGAACCTAGTACAACAAACTTTACACCAAAGCTTTAAACTATAACTAGTTAATATAATTACCATTGGAAGTGAAAGTGAAAGTTCGTTTTCCTTCTTTCCTATCGTTGTTTTCTCAATTACTTTGTGCCATGTCACCTTTTTTATTTCGAAAATAAGTTAATCAAACACTAAAATTAGATTTAGGATTTCCTAACATATTCTTGTTTAACCCCAAATTTCAACCATACTAATTCAATATATTTTTTCTCTCTTTTTGTTTTATATTAAGTATCATTAAAAAACTAAAATCCTTAAAATTTCAACCATACCTAATTCAACTAGCTAGGATATTCATACATAGAAAATTACTATAAATTTAACAATAAAAATAATATATATATATATATATATATATATATATATATATATATATATATATATATATATATATATATATATATATATATATATATNTATATATATATGTCAACGAAGTACTTACCTCGACGGAAAAAATGCTGGAGAAGTCGACTGAGCTGCTGCCGCCGCTGCGCGGAACCATTGCTGAAAATGGACAAAAAAAAATTTAAAAATTAAGGGGAGAAGGGAGGAGGAAGGAGAGGGAGAAGGGAGGAGGAAACGAGAGAGAGAGCGCGAAAATACATTACCTATAACAAGGATTATGGTGAAGAAGGACGATAGGGAGAGAGGAGGAGGATGAGAGAAGAATGAGGAAGAAAAGAGAGTGTTTCTGTTTTTGGGGAACGGGGGTCGGGTAGGGTTTTAAAAAAAAAATTCCGACCGATTCGGTCGAAATTGTCATTTTAAATATTTAAAAAAAAAAAACTACCAACCAAATTTGTCGGAATTGAAGTCAAAACGAATCAAACCGACTTTTGCACCAAAAGTTGCGACTGATTTGGTCGGAAATATGATCGAATTTTAAAAATATATAGCTTATATTTTTTTGACAATTCCGACAGATTCCGTCAAAAATTTCCGACAATATTTTTCAGTCGAAAATTTACGATTTTCTAATAGTGTTTGTCCTAAAAATTAACACTTGTTGAACTGTTGTTATGCCACTCGGCATCATATAATTGTTTTTCTTCTATTTTTCTATACAAATAGATTATTGTGAAAATGAGTAAATTAGAAAATACTAATTACTTTACCAAGGGAGTTGTACTCTCACTCATTAAGAAAAAAGAAATACTGCTAGACGAAAAATGACAATCTATATGAAATCATAGACCATTCAAGGTGTTAGTTTTTGGTCCTATTCAATTCTTTGAGAAGCAATTGAATAGGTAATTACAATGCAGAAGCAACTTAGCGAGAAGATGAGGCAATTTCAAGAGGTAAACCTCAAAAAAAGGTGTTAGTTTTTGGTCCTATTCAATTGTTTGAGAAGCAATTGAATAGGTAATTACAATGCAGAAGCAACTTAGTGAGAAGATGAGGCAATTTCAAGAGGTAAACCTCAAAAAGGTTAAGTCTCACAAATAAGACAGTTGTTGATTCCCTAGAGCTTGTTGATTTAAGACATTGCTCCTTCTAGAATAAAAGAAGGGTAGGTCAGTGCACTAAGTTCCCGCTATGTGGGGGGTCCGAGGAAGGAGCATTACCCTATATTTCTGCAAAAGGTTGTCTCCACGGCTCGAAACCATAACCTCCTGGTCACATGGCAGAAAAAAAGGGCAGCCTGGTGCACTAAGCTCCCGCTATGCGCAAGGTGCGGGGAAGGACCGCACCATAAGGGTCTATTGTACGCAACCTCACTTTGCATTAAGAATTAACTTTTAATCGTCCTCCTCCTCAGGGTCAAAATCTTTAACCTTCACATCAGCATCCTCTTCATACTGAATGGAGATGTCAATCTGAGATAAGATGTATTGTATGCTGCAAAACGGCAGAGAACATTCATCTTTGTCATTGAAGCTGAAACAATAATTTAATAGTAAGACTAAGAGGTGCCTTGTGTGGGTTACACACCCAACAAACACACACACAAGCACAAACAAACAAGCTATCATCCATCTGATGGTTCAGATGACACCTTGTTTGGATGGTATCGTTTCATAATGTATCATATTGTATAGTATTCTACTGTATCGTTTTGATATATACAATATTGGATAAATAGTATTGTTTGTCGTCGTTTCATCATATCATGCAATATGAAAAATAAACTTGCAATATTATAAAATATAAAAAAAAGCAAGGTACGAGGTAGAATCATTATATAAAAATGTGGGATAAAAGATAAAATAGAATTATTGAATAATAAGGGCAAGATGAGAGAAAAAAATACGGTAACGATGCCACCACACCAAATTGGTCGTTCCATAAAGTGACACTTTTCGTCGTTAAGTAACAACAGATTTAACGATACAATACAGTAAAATTTAAGTAACAATCAAAACAAACATTGTATTTAAAGTAACAATATGATACAATACAACAGGTAACAACCATTCAAACAAGTTGTAATGTACTATCCCTTAGATCAGATAGTTCTTGGCATACACTTCACATGTTTCTAGCGATTCACATGGCATCATCAAATGATACAAGTCTTGGATTAATTTTACCAACCAAGAAATCTATTGGTCATTAAGGGTGGCTATTGGTCCGGTCCGGTCACGGACCAGAATTTTTTTCGGTTCCGGTTCGGTCTGGTATCGAAGGGGCGTCAAAATCGGACCAAACCGGTCTTTCCGGTCCGGTCCGCCGGTCCTAAATGATGCAAGCCGGACCGTGACGGGCACCGGCTACCTGTAGATCGATTTTTCTGGTCCGGTCCAGTCCAGACCGGTCCTTCCGGTTTTCCTTTTTTTTTTTTTAATTTGTCTTTTATTAACTTTGTATATATATTTGAAATGTTTAGTATGTTATTATGTTTCAAAGTTCAAACTTAGAATTAAAAAACTTATAATATTCTATCAAACTTTGAATTAGTTTCAAAGTTTATAATTAGATTCAAACCTTGAAATTTGAATGATCACAATAGCAGCCAGAACTGAAGGAAAGAAACAATAGGCAAGGATATGGATGATGAAAACAGCTCACAAAACCTAAAGAACATAGCAAGGCAAGGAGACCTATCACCAATTCATTAAACTGGTCTAGGGAACCCACAGAAAAAGCAATCCAAAGGCAACAGTGGTTCTTCAACAACAAAGCACCAACCTAAAAGAGCATTGACATACCTCAACACAAGACAATGAATGCCCTCATATGGAACATAAGATTAGTTAACACCATGCAAGCTTTTGAAAGATTGATCACACTTCAAAACAAGCATCATTTTGAGTTCATTGGCCTCATGGAACCAAAGCAGCAAATCAGAAAACTGGATCAATATAAGAGAAGAATCGGCATGCCACAAGCAATCGCAAATGTGTCCAAATAAATATGGGCTTTTCTGGAGAACACTTATGATGTCACAATGCTCTCAGACACAGTTCAACAACTCACTATGAAGCTCACTCACTCGGTGACAAAGATGGAACTAATACTCAATTGTGTATATGCCAAATGCACCCAAGCAGAAAGAATAGAGTTATGGGATTCAATCTTTGACTTATCCCAAACAATCACAAGTCCTTGGATAGTGGGAGGAGACTTCAATGTCATTTGTGATCAGGAAGAGAAATATGGAGGTCTCTCTGTCCCTTTCAATGAAGTGGATGACTTTAATCATTACATTAATATCAGCTGCCTAACAGACCTGGGATTCAGAGGAAGTATCTTCACCTGGTGGAACGGGAGAGCTGATGAGGATTGCATCTTCAAAAGGCTAGACAGATGCTTAGCAAACCAAATGCTACAACAAACCTTCCCGACAATAGAAGTCACACATCTTCCTAAAATAGGATCAGATCACAGTCCACTGCTACTACAATTCGACCAAAAGCCAAAAATAATCAAAAATCCCTTCAAATTCCTCAACTTTTGGATCAAGCAAGATACTTTTGAAGCAGTAGTAAAAGAAAACTGGCAAGCTGATTTCCAGGGAGATCCTTTCATCATTTTTAGCTATAAGCTAAAAAAACTGAAGAAAGCTCTATCCCTTTGGAGCAAGGCTACTTTTGGAGACATTTTTCAGAACATAGCAAGCATGGAGGAAGTAGTTCTAGTCCATGAAAAACAGTTTGAAGAGAGACCTACTGCGCAAAACAGAGAAAGATTACAAAAGGTGCAAGCACAAATGATCAGGCATCTAACTATAGAAGAACAATCTGGAAACAGAAAGCAGGAATGAACTGGTTTAAAGAGGGAGACAGGAACACAAAACTTTTCCATGCTCAAGTTAATGGAAAAAGGAAAAGGTTACAATTAAAAATAATACAAAACAATGCTGGCATCTGACTAGAGGAGCAGGAACAGATTGTAGAGGAAGCCATTTCCTTCTACAAGGATCAATTTACTGAGAAAACGACTCCCACAGACTTCAGAATCTTGGAGAACATCCAGCAAGTGATAGACTCACAGCAAAATGCAGAGCTGATTAAGCTTCCATCAAAGGAAGAAATCAAACAAGCTGTCTTCAGTCTAAACAGAGATAGTGCAGGAGGTCCAGATGGATTCACAGGCGCATTCTATCAATCCTGTTAGGAAATCATAAGGGAAGACATACAGAATATGGTCACAGCTTTCTTTTCAGGAAGACAACTGCCCAAAGGCATAACACATACAAACCGGGTCCTCATACCAAAGAAGAAGGAGGTGGAGACATTCTCAGACATGCGACCACTAAGCCTAAGCAACTTTATCAATAAAATCTTCTCGAGAATCATACATGAAAAGATGTTGGTCATTCTACCATCTCTAATCTCCCATGAACAAGCAGGTTTTGTGAAAGGCAGAACAATAGTAGAAAATGTCCTCCTCGCACAGGAAATCATCACTGACATTGGGAAAAAAATAAAAGCAGGTCCAAATGTGGTTATCAAGCTGGACATGACCAAGGCCTTTGACAGAATATCTTGGTTATACATAAGCAAAGTTCTCAGGAAAATGGGCTTCGATGAAGCCTTCATTGGCATTATCTTTGACTTAGTGGGCAACAACTGGTATTCAATCCTTATCAATAGCCAACCTCATGGATTCTTCAAATCAACAAGAGGTGTCAAAAAGGGCGACCCCCTATCACCCACACTTTTCATCATCGCTGCTGAAGCACTCTCAAAGGGACTAAATGCACTTCATAATAATCCCTGCTTCAAAAGCTTTGGAATGCCCAGAAGAAGCCCAAGAATCAATCATCTATCCTATGCAGATGATATGATCATTTTCACATCATCAGAGGCTAACTCACTACAGCTGGTAATGGAAACACTGAATGCATATGAAGCAGCTTCAGGTCAGCTAATAAACAGGAACAAGTCTGCTATCTACATGCATCACTCAGCAGCCCTAGAGGCAGTAACAAGAACAGAAAGAATCACAAGAATAGGGAAACAAAACTTCCCTTTCACCTATCTGGGTTACCCCATTTTCTACTCAAGGAGAAGAATCATTTACTATCAAGACTTAGTGAACAAGATACAAGACAGGCTATAATCATGGAAAGGTAAGCTACTCTCTATAGGAGGCAGAGCCATATTGATCAAACATGTCTTGCAAAGCATGCCAGTGCATCTACTATCAGCAGTAAATCCCCCCAAACAAGTAATCAACAACATCCATAAGCTCTTTGCTCAATTCTTCTGGAGTAGCACAATAGGTGGTACCAGCAGACACTGGTCATCCTGGAACAACCTATGCCTACCCTATGAGGAAGGTGGACCAGGATTCAGATCCCTCCATGACATGTCCAAGGCACTCTTCTGCAAACTGTGGTGGAACTTCAGAACTAAGCCCAGTCTCTGGAGTGCATACATGCACTGCAAAAAGCACAATGCAGTAACTGTACCATGGAAGAGAGGATCACAAGCTTGGAAGAGAATGTTAGAATGCAGGGAGATCATTGAACATCAAATTGCCTGGCATCTTAAAATGGGATCCTCACTTTTCTGGTATAACAACTAGACCAGGCAAGGAGCCTTATACTTCCTTGTACCAGCAAGCTTCCCAATTGATGAATCACTCCAAAATGTGAATAACACCCTACAGAATGGCAACTGGAATATGCTGCAACTATCAGAACATTTGCCACAGGAAATGGTAGAACACATAGTCACCTCAATCAAACCTCCAAGGACGGATGGCATCCTGGACATACCATACTGGATGCTACATGAACAAGGACAATTCACAGTCAAAACTGCCTAGGAATACCTAAGGAAAAGGGAAGAAACTAGAAGAGCATATGAGATGATTTGGGTAAAGGGACTTCCATTCAAAATTGCTTTCTTCATGTGGAGAGTCTGGAAAGCAAAACTGCCACTAGATGACATCCTGAAAAGATGGGGGTATCAACTGCCCTCAAAATGCTGGTGCTGCACTGAACCAAAGGAAGAAAGCATGGTCCATTTATTCTACACTTCAAACACTGCCATTAAAGTTTGGAAATACTTCCTGCAAAGAGCTGGAATTTCAACAGAGGGCATAACCTTCCACCAAGCAATAACAAGATGTTGGACAATGCAAACAGTCGACAGACTGAAACCAATAATGCTGGCACTTCCATCATGCATTGTATGGGAACTATAGAAAAGAAGAAATAGCTACAAGCATGGTGAACCAGTCACCACAGGTAGAGTAATCTACCAAATCTCCATAACACTGCAAGCACTAGTCAACACCAGAAAGCCAGGAATAAATGCCCCACACAGATAGCAGGACAATTTTACACATGCTGGAGCACTACACTCCAAAACTAAGCTACAAAACAGTCAACTGGGAACTGCCTTTTCCAGGATGGGTTAAGATCAATACTGATGGAGCATCAAAAGGAAACCCAGGAAGAAGTTCAATAGGCTTTTGTGTAAGAAATGAAGCAGGGGACCTAATATATGCACTCGGCACGGAATGCACAGAGGGAACAAACACAGAAGCAGAGACAACAGCCATTTATGAAGCATTAAAATTTTGCAGCACTCAATGCTACTCAAATATATGGCTACAAACCGACTCCATGCTCCTAAACAATATCATCAACGGCATATGGAAACCACCTTGGTGCATAGTTGATCATATTGAAGAAATCCTACAACTCAAAAACTCCCTGGGAATAACTGTTTCACACACATATAGGGAGGGAAACAAGTTGGCGGATCATCTTGCAAACTACGCACTCGAATTTGGGAGAATAGAGTGTCATCAATTCAGTCAACTTGACTCAATAGGGAGGAAAATCCTCAACGTTGATAAAATGCAATGTCCATACATAAGAGTGAAACTGGTGAAATGAAAAGCTCCACATTGCATCAATTTGACTTACCTCCTAACATTGTTCTCTCATGTGCAGGATGCTGGAATCATCAGGAAGGCAGAAAAATCTGCAGCACCAGAAAATGCCTAATCACATTAACCTCTAATCACTGTTTTCTCATGTGCAGTTTAATGGACTTCACAACTCTGCAAAACAGACCTTGGAGAGAACAAAGCAGAGGCAACAAAGCACATAACAGGCAACAACAATCTGAAACAGCAAATGGACAGTTTCAGAACACTGCAAGAAGGACACAGAAATATTTTGGAAAAGTCCAGAACAAACAGGAAATGAAGGAAACCAGCACTAATAGTCTATCTCTGATCATACTAACCTCAAATTCCTTCTCTCATATGTGCAGGAAATGGACATTATAGGGAAACAGGATAGAATATAGAGGAAGACAAGGAAGACACACACTGCAGAGCTCGCACCAGAACAGCTACAGGCAACCAACACAATCAGAAAGGCTACAGGCAGCCAACAACAGCTGCAACAGAATGACCACAACAGCACTTAACACACAAGATAATACACAACAGCCAGCACCATTGCAGAGCTCAGAAACTTTGGAGCAGTCAAAGGAAAACACAGCAATCAAAGGCCGCATGGATTTCAGCAGCAGAAATAAAGAAGCAAGAATCAGCCTCAACCAGCAACACAGAGTCAATACAGAATCTGCACATCTGCAGCAAAAGAACAAAGGGATGCATTTACACTTCAAGCAGCAACAGATATTCACAATAACCAACATAGAAACAGCGCAGCAACATCAGTTTCAGCAACTCAGCAAACCAATGCCAGCAAACAATTGCTCCCTACCATCTGTCACAATACCAACACCAAGACAGCAGACATGCTCACCAGTCCTGCAGCAGAAATCACACATCAAGGCTACACAAACTGCTCACAACAGCAACAGGCCAAATGGATATGCAGTAAACTCAGGTCTAAGCAAGGGCAGCAACAGCATTGGCACCACCAAAACAACACAGTCACCAAACACAAGGCACAGGACAACACTCTTTGGACCAATATTCACTACAGTACCAAAGCAGACAATTGCTCACTGTCAACCAGCACAATACCAATACCAGGACAGCAGAAACACTCACCAGTCAAGCAGAGGGAAACAGACACCAAGGCCACAATGACTGCACATCAAATGATCAACAACAGTGCTAAATGGATAAGCAATGGACTCAGATCAAAGCAAGGGCAGCAACTACATCAGCACCATCTCCAGCAGCTCACAAATGAAATGTCACAGACAACCATGGAAACAAGAAGAAAAAGGAGTGCCAGAAACAAAGAAAGCAGGAATAGGAAACTCAAGAGTCAAAGAAGCAGCAAAAATCCCAGCAGGAACCACAGTGACATCTCCAGCAACAACAAAAACATCAGGATATGCATTTGTCTACATAGGTACAGGTTATTGGTGCAAGCGTTGTGTGGTATTAGCACCCCCAGTGCTCAGTCTAACGCAATTGCATCAATCACCAAGTCCCTATACCAAGAACACCCCTCACTGGAACATCACAGCCCCCAAACACTACACTAAGGACAGCACCCTTTGGACTAACACTGATCAGACTCCACACTGCATTACCAGAACAGTCAGAAGCAGCTACAAACTTAGCAAAATCAATACCACTCCCAATCCAACTGTCAACAGGAACAATAACAAAGCAAACACCAAAATGGCAAACTTAACTCTCTTCAGGACACACCTTCTAACACATAAAGCAACAAACACTCAACATAAACCATTCACACTATCAGCCATAACCCTCATCATTTTCAATGCTCACAAGATCAACAACTCATCCATCAGCAGACAAGGCAATGACAACCTGGACTCCAGAGACAACAACAACACAAGATCAGCAAACAATTCAAGACACAGCAAGCAACATAAGGACAACAATTTCAGAAGCAACAACTCAGCCATCAGCAAGCAACACAAAGACTACATTGGCAGCAGAGACAACTACAACAGCATACCAACACAAATCACAGAAGAAGATACAACAAAAGCAGAAACCAGCAACAACACAGCAATCACAAGCATCCTCCAAGAAATAACAACAGCAACAGCTTTAACAAAATGCATCAGAAACAAGCTCAACTGCAGATACACACTTTCAATCAGCAGTCTCAATGATACTGACCAGCAGCAGCAGCAACAAGACAAGGGATCAAACCAGCAAGCACATAAAGGACAAAACAGCACTCAAACACACACCAGCACTTTGCACAAGCAGCAGAGTACTACTAGCCAGATACACAACTGCAGCAAGCAGGCTGACCAGGAAACAAGGCAGCAATCACACAAGGGAAGAGCAGCATACAGAGACAGCAGAAACAATAGCAATCAGAGAAGCCACAACAACCTTCACAAGAAGCAGGACACCTTCAAGCAGACTTCTACATATAGCAGAGAATGCCACTATCATGGTAAATGGAGAATTTATGCAGAGTACCTCCAGCTGGGGCAGAACAAAGGGGATCAATGGACATATGATCCACATCTCAGTCAACATCTATCTTTTGACAAAAACTTTTGCGACAGCTCAAGGAAGCTACCTTCAACTCATTCAATAGGAGTAGGAATACATGTAATTAGTATAGTCGAGGATCTGAATGAAGTGTTCGTTTTTGTACATATGACTATCTATCATTATTATAAGATAGATAGTCATTACATCACTTTAGGTCTGACATATTTAGACTTGTTTGATCACCAACTGAGGAAGATCAAACACACACAACAGCTAACCACTTTTCACCCTTTAGGTACCTTTACAAAGACAAGGTACATGTACTTTTTTGGGGAGGTAAGGTTCATGTCCCCCTCCGTTTTGTACATTTTGATATTTGAGAAGCAATAAAAACATATTTACCCAAAAAAAATAAAATAATTAATTGTAGTATTTTTGTGCAAAGAATAAATTTTAAAAAAATAAGAAGACATAAACTTTGTAGTGACAGATAATTTTAAGTTTTTGAAAATACAACAACAAAATATTACTAACTTTGTATATATATTTGAAATGTTTAGTATATTTCAAAGTTCAAACTTAGAATTAAAAAATTTATAATATTCTTTCAAACTTTGAATTAGTTTCAAAGTTTATAATTAGATTCAAACCTTGAAATTTGAATCAATTAGAAACTAGTAATTAATTGAAGTATTTTTGCGCAAAGAATAAATTTAAAAAAAAAATAAGAAGACATAAACTTTGTAGTGATAGATAATTTTAAATTTTTGAAAATATAACAACAAAATATTACTAACTTTGTATATATATTTGAAATTTTTAGTATGTTTCAAAGTTCAAACTTAGAATTAAAAAACTTATAATATTCTTTCAAACTTTGCATTAGTTCAAAGTTTATAATTAGATTCAAACCTTGAAAATTGAATCAATTAGAAACTAGTAATTAATCGTAGTATTTTTGTGCAAAGAATAAATTAAAAAAAAAAAAAAGAAGACATAAACTTTGTTGTGAATTTTAAGTTTTTGAAAATATAAAAACAAAATATTACTAACTTTGTATATATATTTGAAATTTTTAGTATGTTTCAAAGTTCAAACTTAGAATTAAAAAACTTATAATATTCTTTCAAACTTTGCATTAGTTCAAAGTTTATAATTAGATTCAAACCTTGAAAATTGAATCAATTAGAAACTAGTAATTAATCGTAGTATTTTTGTGCAAAGAATAAATTAAAAAAAAAAAAAAGAGTTGTGAACTTGTGATGAAATTCCAAGATTTGGAGCAATTTTATTGTAGTGTATTCTAATGTAGAAAATTACATTCTTTTAAACATACTGGCTAATTGTTTTAAGATAGCCGTAGGCTTTTCTTTAGGAATTGGTTGTTGTTGTTCCGGTTCATCATCTTCATCTTGTTCTTCTTCATCTTCCACTTCATTGCCTGTTTGACTCCCTTTTACACTTGTTCCGTCGCTCAAAATTTGATCAAGATACGCTTTGTCTTTTTTCTGCGAATTTCTAGTATTCCAAAGTTTCTTCGCTCTGCTCTAATCTAATCCCTGAATAAAACTCCCGTCTCCATTGCCTCTTCTCTCAACGAATGTCTACGATCTCCAATTTGAAATCTTCCTTGGCTGAAAGCGCTCTCCGACGCAACTGATGAAGCTTGAATTGTTAATATATCCCGGGCCATTTTTGTAAGTATTGGAAACTGCGATTCTTGACTCTTCCTATAATCCAATAAATTATGAATTCCAAAACTTGTAAGTTTCTTTGGATATTGCATTAAGTAGACGTGGAACTTGTTGTATTCCTCCCATACTCGTCTTGTTCTGAAAGCAACTTTTGATCAAATCCTCCAAAAGTGCTCATCCCCGCATGCATTTTGCCTATTTGAGAAGAAGAACTTTCACCAGTTGACAGTATTGGTACAATTGGCGTAGCAGTGTCTGCCCAAGCTCTATACTTTGCAAAAACAACTACGATATCTGAAAAAAATTTAGCACAAACATGTTCTACACTAGGATAGTTATTAGTCGCAATTTCAACAGGTGTAATATCTAAATTTGCATATATTTCCCGAACAAGTCGTTCAGTTAACTTAAGTTTAAATGCAGGATGCAACACAGAAGCAATGTAAAAAGGTTGGGGAATTGGGAAAAAATATTTTTAAATTTTTTCAATCATAGCCTCTACAACCATTTTATATTCTTCGTATTGCCTATATAATTTTAATAATTCAGATATTCCAGCTATATAATATAACATGGTAGGAGTAGTTGGATAATATTGTCCGGAAAATTCTAAAGTAGCATGATAGAATTTTTGTAAAAACTGAAGGAGATGTTGAACAAGGTTCCAATCGTCCTCTTTAAGGTGATAAAGTTCCATAAAATACTTATTATACATTTGAGTAATAGGCTCTCTATATTCATAAGCAACAGTTAATGCTTCATATAAAGTGTTCCACCTAGTACAAACTTCTTTTGGGACTCTCCTAATCGGCATTCCTAATTCTATACATTTTCTTTCACATTCTCTTTTTCTTTCTTGATTTTTATTTCTAAATATAAAAGCAATAGCTACTTTAACCTTTTCAATAGTGTGGTTAAACAAGTCAAGACCATCTTTTACTACTAAATTGTAAATATGACATGCACATCTAACATGAAAAAATTCCTCAAAAGGAGGGCATAAAATAGGTCTCAAGTTCCTAAGTGCTTCTGTTTTGTTTGTAGCATTATCTACTGTAATACTAAAAACTTTGTTAGTTAAACAATATGCACGACAAATTGATAAAACTGTTTTGGAAATATAATTACCCGTGTGTGGTTCATCAACAACTTTATAAGCAATAATACGTTTTTGAAATACTCAATCAGGATCTATTTAATGAACAATAACTGTAATATAATTACAGTTATTTGTAGAACGACCCATATCCGTAGTAAGGCATACTCTAGTGTCAAAGTTATCAAATAAATATCGCAAATAATCTCTATATTCGTTCTTAAATTTAATAATATCATTTTTAACAGTAGTTCTTGGAAAACCTTTACAAGAAGGATTATATGTAGCTAGATATAACGAACAAAACCAGTAGAAAAAGGCAAACTATAAGGTAAACCCTCTACCGCAACTAGTTTAGCAATATTTTCCCTATCCCTTTGTTTATCATAAGTAAGAATCCCTCCTGTTGTTTGGTTAATTTTAGCTTGATACCCCAGGATTCATCATGTGCTACCCCCCATGTTCGGTTCCTAAATAAATACCCCCCGCCCCCATTGACCATTCCTTAGGATGTTTATTTCTTAAGTGAGTTCTAATTTTACCTGTCCCACCTTCATTACCCCCAGTTTTGAAAACCCACTCCATTCCACAAAGACCACAAACAGCCGTCTGATTTTCAACTTTCTTTTGCATAAATTCCCACACCTCAGATCTTTCCTTACGTTTAACCGGGACTCTAGTAGGAGGTACAAGAGGCAAGTCGGACTGAACTTCAGGTGGACTAGCTTGAAATTCATGTGGTTCTTCTAAATTAACCCCAGTTTCATAGTTATATTGCGCTTCTACGTGTTGAGAATCAAGTGGATTATTAGAGCTAAAATCATGATAATATTGATTTTCATCTGTGTGTTGACTAGAACTACCAGCAATTCCGTTACCTCTATTTTTCCAACGACCACGTGCCCGCCCCCCACTACTAGTTCCAATTGAACCTCTTTGAGACATAATTATAGCAAATAAAATAAATATGACAAAATATAATAAAAAAGTAGAAGTAGGAACGACCAACCAAATATAACCGTATAATTAAGGTGAAGTTGAAACTTGAACCTTTACTTGATAGCAACTCCAATTAAAACTTGATAAAGAATAAAAATTGTATAATTTACACAAATAGCCAAAGTAGCAAAATAGCAATATTATAGAGAATTTGAGAGAATTGGATGATTTGTGTGAAAAATATGATGAAATAATGGGGTATTTATAGGAAAAAATAGTTAGGGGTGGTTATGGGGTAAAATGGCCGTTTTTGGCCGTCGGGCAATGGCTATTTGCTCAGTAGAGCCGTTGCCAACGGCTAGTTTTTAAACCTGGCAGCTTTTTTTTTTTTCCGGTCCGGTACCGGCCGGTTCCGAGCCATTTTTATTCCGGTTTGTCCAGTTTCAAATTGTAAAACCGTCCCGCTACGAGGACCGGTACCCATAGCCTTTAAATGGTCCGGTTCACACCGGTCCGGTCCGATGTGAACCGGACCGTTAGCCACCCTTAGTCGTCATCATCACATTTTTATTTGACAACACTTACTATGAAAACCCTCCTAAGTATGAAGGGGAAGCAGGGAATGAAAACAACATGAGAACCAGGTGCATATTGAGAGACCGAAAAATCATTGCATTATGGTTTGTTATAAGCTAATCAGTTCAATCTCGAACAAATGTTGCTTCCATTAAAAAAGGCAGTTTGGTGCACTAAGCTACCATTATACGCGGGGTCCGAGGAAGAGTCGGATCACAAGGATATATTGTACACAATCTTTCTTGTATTTCTGCAAAAAGCTGTCTCCACGGCTTGAACCCGTGACCTCCTGGTCACATGACAGCAACTTTACCAGTTACGCTACTTCC
This sequence comes from Nicotiana obtusifolia, assembly GCA_002018475.1. Classification (NCBI taxonomy): domain Eukaryota; kingdom Viridiplantae; phylum Streptophyta; class Magnoliopsida; order Solanales; family Solanaceae; genus Nicotiana; species Nicotiana obtusifolia. The sequence continues at coordinate 80,508 of MCJB01031662.1, forward strand.
ATAAAGATTATTTAAATTTACCACAAGGAAGAGTATGTGTTACCTGCTCTCTTTTCTCAAGTCAAGAGGGAGAAAGCTCACCATGCTGTACTGGTCCACCTGTACACAAAAAAAAATATCAGCCGTGACAGATAACTTTCTGCCTCATATCTTTTCATCCGATTTAAAGTAGGGAAGAAGAATCTGTGGCAGATAATTCATATCCTACAAGCCTGTAAAATCTTGTTTTTAACTTGGGAGAAAGAACAACCTCTTCAAGTAAAAGTTGTCATTAAGTTCCAATGACAAAAGAGAATAATCGAAGTACACAAAACATATATGATTGTCAATTCAATAACTAAGACACCAATTCTTGGAAACATTCAGAGCTTACCACTTCAATCAAAGCTTTGTTAAGCTTCTGAAATTGTGGAGCCATTCGCTGATTCAACTCTGCCAGTAACAGCTGAGGCTCTGGATCCAAGTAACTGAAGGGAAAATAAATTTCAGTACCCTAAAATAACAAAGACATTTAGTGGGAGCATGTGTTGAAAGCTATGTTGCTCGGACTCTCCGAAAATGTCATTTGGTGCGTGTCGGATCCTCCGAAAGTAGTGTATTTTTGGAGGATCTGACACGGGTGCGGTAGCTTTTTGGAGAGTCCGCGCAATATAGGTTGAAAGTGCCAAAGACATGAAACGAATAGTTAGAGGTAGTAGGACTAACTTCTCAACATCCTTTTTGTTTGTCACAAGATCCATTTTTGAGAGAATGTTAACATGGGGTAGTTCAAGTTGAACCATAGAAGACAGTGAAGCCATACAGCCACTTATGAATTTGGTCACATCTGTGATAAACTGAGATACAAAAAGAACATAAATGTTATGGTTAATAGCAGAGGAAGGAAAAAGAGAAAGAAGAAAAATCAACTAGTAAAGATCGCGCACCTGAGAATCAAGTAAATACACAACACAAACATTAAAATTTTTGCGCCTTAGGTGTTCCACAAAGTTCTTCAGCACAGGAACATGTGAAAAGAGTTCAATCTGGCCTGTACAATGATGAAAAGTCAGAGTAGTATTTATGTGTGTGTGCGCGCGTCTGGGAGTGCATGTGTGCATTTCTTTCTATAAATACATACAGATATTTGTTAAGAGATAAGAATACAGGTCAGTGTAAAAAGTTGGATTATGGGTAGTCCTAATAGGAGACAGATGGCCGAGGAGCAACAACAACAACAAACCCAGTAATTTTCCAACAACATAAAATGTAGAATCATGTTAGGAAACTTAGAAAATTTTTTCCATAGTTAGGGATAAGATGAGTGCAATGGACTAATGTGGAATTGCTGGAATAAGATGAGTGCAATGGACTCAAACTAAAACCGAAAAAAGAAAAAGGAAGTGAGCAATATCAGTTCATTTGATGGCAAAATAAAATCCTCTAGGAACCACTATCTGAGAAACAGAAAACAACCACATTAAATCCCATTTATTTTGGATAACCAAGAAATCTTGGAGGGCTAGTGGCACACGGTTCGACCATCCATCTACCCTTCTCCACTTAAATACGAGAGTTTTGTCTGCCGAAGGTTCGAACCTCTGATATGGGACCTCATTGAATACCTTATTATGAACTCAAGATTCATTTTGACCAAGAAAATAGGCATACAATACACCATCAAGTGTACTTTTACAATAAAGGGAATTTTGTCAATGCAAATACACAGGATAAGCACACCCAAGCCAATGTAGTGGATGAGAATCATGAGGTCTCAGGTTCAAATCTCAGCGGAAGAAAAACACCAAGGTGATTTTTTCCTATCTATCCAAGCCTTGGTGGATAGAGTTACCTGCTACCTGTTGCCGGTGGGAGGTGGCAGGAATCCCGTGTAATTAGTCGAGGTACACGCAAGCTCGCCCGATTGTCCCGACACCATGACAACAACAACAACAAACCCGGTATATTCCCGACTAGTAGGGTCTGGAGAGGATAGTCTGGACGCAAACCTTACCCTACCTAATGCAGGTAGAGAGGTTGTTTCCAATAGATACTCCGCTCGAAAAGGGTGAGAAGAAGAAGAAGAAAAGCAAGAAAGGAAGAGAGAAGAAAAAGAGGGAGATAAAGGATAAGTAGTACCAAATAATAGCCCGACACCATGGTTATTAAAAAAAAATTACACAGGAGAAGCACAATATCAAGAACACCAATGAACCCAAGAAACAAACATTAAGAAAACTACAGAAATTTTTAGCACAAACTCAATCCACAACAAAATTGACACAAAAAATGACACCACAATTTCAGTTTCTATCACAAATAGTGCAATAATAAAGAAGAAATAATTGATAGGAAGGGAAAAATGAAAGCAAACTGAGAAAAAAACCTTATTATGTGTGTGGCAAAGGGAGAGTGATGTGAAATAACGATTGGCGAGGAGTTAGATGAATGTAAGTGAAAGAAAAAAAATTAGTTTTCTAAATTTTATTTGGGAGAATATAGTAAGCAAAATCTCAAATGTTAACTTCTTGCTGAAGATATACCTGAAATAACCTCTTATAAAGTAGGGGTAATTATAAGGTAGATGTCATCCCAGCCACCACTTATGAGAATATATTATTGTTATTGTTTATTCTATCAATGAAAGAAATCTCATGCACATTATAAATTATATTTATAACGTACTGTTGCAAAAGAAGTTGATTAGACAAATCTAATATGAAAAAGGCCACAACTACATTTTACAAAATTATTGTAGAATACTAAAATAATATTTTTCATATAATAAGGTGACAGACGCTTGCGTTAGTGGACCGATAATATCCATTCCCTAATTTATAAATGGTCACAGAACGAGCACGAAATATACGGTTCTGTTGGCTGATGTAATTAATTCGTGTACCGTTAACACTTATCGCGTCTTTTTACGAAACTTTTTGCTTCTTCTTCCATTCGCTGCTAATAGTATCCCGCTCTTATCAATATTTTTAGCATAGATTTACCACCTGCCTGATTACCACAGTGTCTTTCATGCACTTCTTGCTTAATATATTCAGTTTGTCCCTAACCGAAAAATTTAACCAAGGGACCACTAAATACATTTCGATATAAGTTCCTTTCCGCCAAGCGGCTTGTGTTCGTAGCCGTTGAGATTGCTCTTATCTTCAGGCAATATCCCATTGTGCAAATAATTTGTAAATTTATTTCGCCAATTCCATTTCATTCAAATTACAAACAAATCACATTTGAAATGCAACTTATCATTCCTCATATGTAGAGCTGCAACTTGTAAATCGTACTTATAGAACGCGACTTGTAAATCTTTTTGACGAATAATTTATGCTTCCACCTTCTCTACTCCTATGTTTTATCCTTAAGTGGCATCCTATATTTTTGGTATTTTCCTTAAAGAAGACAACACGCCACTGCAATTATAAAGCTAAAAGTGTGTATTTTTTAAAAAAAATTGAGTTTTGTGCTATTAGTTGAAGAAATATACTTGGAAATCTTAGTAGCTTAATTGAAAGTTCCATTCATCACCTTGTTATCCCTTATCCCTACTCCTATATATATATATTTTTTTTTTTTCTAAATAAAGAAAATTGAAGAAATATACAATTGTGTTCTTATATGAATTAACTTTTGAAGTTGAATTAAACTCAAGTTCTTTTTCTTTTGAGACATCTAATTTCATTACATTATGTTTTCGGGTTGCAAGAGTGTAGCAGATAATGATGGGGGAAATATATAATTTTCTAAATAAAACCTTTTGATTATGACACATAAATTGGATTTAATTTTCTAGTATTTCCTAAAAATACCTAAGAATGGGGTGCGTACGGTACCAAGTAAAGTGTATTATTTTCCAAAAAAAGTTTCTAAGTATTTAGAAAGTTAGAATAAAATGAATTTAAGTTATGCACTGGCGGTGTAATTCTTTTTTTTTTTCACCAACAAGTTATTTAAAAAGTAATTACAGGTAATTTCATTTTACATTAATTGGAAAATTATAAAAGAATGTAAGTAATCTAGTTTAACATGTTATATTGCACTAATGGTGTAAAAGGTTGGTATTTTTTTAAATATTTTGAGTATTGAAAATCGAAAATAATATGACTAGAAAAAGTAAACAATTAATATGGCCCGCTTTTGCGTAAAAATCCCTGATGCATTTTCATTACCAATTTCTCAGACTTTATGAAAGATGAAAAAGACAGCACATTGGACCTCACAAATGTTCCATTTAACTTCCCACTCTTATTCCTAACACAAACCAAATAAATAGTTGAAAAGGCTAATAAACAACCTATTTTCCTCAACCATTTTTTCATCCAGACTGTTTATCTGTGAGGCCACAGGTGCTTGTGGCTCTGAACTGGATTTGCATCAAAGTGTAGAGATTTTGATGGTACAATCAAACTTTAAATCCTCCTTCATAGACAAATCAAGATGCCAGTGTCATGCTCGGGCAGCTATCGACAGTGCACGCCAAGATGTCTCTGTAATCCCGGGAAATATTGAAAGAGTCGTACACTTTACCATCTCTGCTCTTCTTGTACTCGAATAATAGATTTGAATGATCAAATGCTGTCATCTTCACAAACCCGTAATCATAATCTTTAAAAATACTCCACTTCGTCTGGAGGGATGTAAACTTTACTAGACCAGCTCCACCTCCACCTGCAACAACATGTATCGTCCCGTTCAAGGTTCCCTTGTAAGAGTTCTTCTCGTTCATTGTACAAGTATTCTGCCATTCGCAAAGACACATTGAATGCGTTAAAGATAGAGCTATAAACATTTGAGGAACAAGACAATTATAGGTTGTTTAAAGAAATTCTTTATGCAGCTTAACTATAGCTGGTTCTCCAAACTTAAAGCTTTTACTAAGAAAGCAAATAGGATTAGGTGAATTGTGCATGCAGCTTAGCTCTTTAGTACTCCCTTCATCCAAATATATGCCTGTTTTCCTATTTTGAGACGAAGGGGAGTCTTGGAGCAACGGTAAAATTGTCTCTGTGTGACCTATAGGTCACGGGTTTGAGCCACGGAATCAGCCACTGATGCTTGCATTAGGGTAGGCTGCCTAAATCACACCCCATTGGGGTCCCCGCAGGATGCTTCATGTACTGGGCTACCTTTTTCTATTTTGAGACGTCCCAAAATATTTGACATGTTCCATTTTATAAGACTTATACAACTTTAAAGCATACAAATTCATTAAACTATCCAAATTTTAAATTTTGATATTGATGTTTTCACCATCAAACTAATGTTTCAACCATTATTTTAATATTTTCTTCCACGTCTCTAATATAATATAATAAGCCAAATTTTCATCCTTAACCCCGGTGCTAGTCAAACACGTTCATTTTAAAAAGGACAAGCCGAGTATTTACTTTCTGGGAGTGATTTAAACGGAAGAGAGGTATAAGAGCCTCATTATTTTCAATGTTCACAGAACCTAAGCGGCATCAGTGGCACTCGTCGAGCAGTTTGACTAAGATAAGAACAAAAACCGCAGATGAACTATCACAAGTTTTCAGGATACCTGGTAAATGGGACATGTTCTTTCGTAATTATGAACATGACCATATATGGCTATGTCAACTTTATACTTCTGCCAAAGCTTTTGAAGGCTTTCCCTCCCCATTGGTTCTCCAAACGATCCTTCATCGGCGTAAAAATCAGCAGAAGAGTAACCAAGTACCCTATGTGCAAGGAAGATTAACCAAGGCTGTTTCTGTCTATCTACAGATGCAAAACAGTGTTCAATGAACTCATATTGTTCTGTGCCCTCTCTCCAATCATGTTCCGTATCAGCAATACAGAATCTGAACATGCCATAATCAGTAGAGTACCTGAGAGCATACAACAAGAATAAACCTAATACTTTTAAAGCTTTTGATATATAAAATCAAAATTAAAATATCGGCATCGCACATGAGTGATGTTCTTCTCTTTCTTTTGTCAAAAAGTGGAAATCTCTCAGTATGTTCGCATGATATACTTCACTTGTTATCTGATCCTCGTAGAGACCCAGAGAACACCCAAAAAAAAAAAAAAGAGAAAAAAAGTACCTATTTACTGCCTCCATACATGCAAAATCGATGACACTTATGGCTAGTTTTAGTTTATCCTATAGCAATGCACATTAGGTTTTTAATAATCTTTGGGCGCTAAGATCATTAAAAGTTTGCTTACTCATAAATGTCACCGAAAAGGTTCATATCTATAATTTCAGGAAGAAGAAATAAAATTTGTGTGTAGTAGATAAGTACATTCAGTAGGTGGGATTTGGCAGGGAAAACAAAGTAGGATTATCCAAAAGATACGGTAACCATACCAGAACTTATCCCTATTTTCAGCAGGGAAGTAGAACATTGTCTGTGCCAAGACACCACATTCTCCGCCTGAATCCTTTTTACCGTAAAATGACCCACTATCAGGCCAATCACGTTCATGGTTACCACTGGGAGAAAATTCTTTCATTAATCACATAAAAAAAAGGAAGAAAAAACAGACTATTATATACTGAGAAATAAATTGCAGAAGATCTGCAAAGTACCTAGCAATCATGTATGGTACTCTTGAAGTAATTTGCTCAACTTGAGAAGTAAACTGATCCCACTGAGAAAGATATCCATTGGCGTAAACGATATCCCCGATGTGAAAGACTATGTCAATGTTCTTCAAGTCGTCAACGATTTGCTTGGTAGTGTTGAGGGAGCCAGGTTGGTATTGATTGTACACATTGGAGCCATCAGCTTCTTCCTGTAGTTCAAAAGGCAATTATTGGTCTTTGCCAAGTGTAACTTCTGAACAGTAGATATTTAGCAATGGCAGAATTCAGATATAGCCTTCCACAATCACTGCTAATGGAACAGTAGAACGCAAAAAATTTCAGGTATGAACGGGATTGTTACATAATCCACTTCTGAATGGAAGGACAGGTAACTCAAATGCGAGCAATTTCCTTACTTAGAGAGGAACAGAGTTTCTAAGGCTTTTGGAAACTGAGACTGTCAAGAAATTGAAGTAAAAATATTTATGGACAGATAAATAAACTTTAACCTTTCCCATGTCGCCAAAAATGACTACTCGCTGAAGAGAGTTTTGACCAGGATAGGGCGATGATTTAAATTTGTACATCTGACTCCAGATATATGTGCCATTAAACAGTTTATGCCCCAGCTTGTAGGTATATCTGCAAAATCAGAAAGTACATTGAAATTTCACTTCAAATGTTAACCTGCATTAGCATGGAGATGTAATTCTGGTATTCGATTTTAGGGGGAAAGAAGAAGATTTCAAAGTTATCTAACATCTTCAGAAAAGGATACCCAATAAAGGGCAGCCCAGTGCACTAAGAGCTCCCGCTACGCGCGGAGTTCGGGGGGCCGGACCATAAAGGTCTTTTGTACGCAGTCTTATCCTGCAATTCTGCAAGAGCTTGTTTCCACGGCTCAAACCTGTGACCTCCTGGTCACATGACAACAACTTTACCGGTTACGCAAAAGCTCCCCTTCAATAAAACATGAAATCTTTTGAAAGATTAGATTGTCGTCTTTCGGCTGCTAGGAAGAGCATAAACCTACACGGTATTGGGCCACAACTCCTTCAGAAAGCTAGTGTGAATGAATCCAGGATCGCGCCATCCAACAGTTCTTGCTGGTGCACCTGCGGAATAAAAAGCCATTTTTCAGGGGGAAAAAAGAAATATAAGGTAATGCAGAATAGAATGCATTCATCAACTAGTTCTCATGCAAACTAGATGTATTTCACACAGAATTGCTACACGACCGTTGTATCCAATCAAGTTTCCAACATGCGCATTATAGGTAACAAAGATACTAGTTTTCGGTGCCAACGTGAAGGGAGGAAATACCCACCACATAAGCTACTACGGTCGATAGTCAAAGTCCCTGCTGGCGAACGAGTCTGTTGTCCTCCTTGCCGACCCCACTCCACAAAGGGCTCTGCTTCATTGATATCATATCCACTAGTCCATGTAACAGTCATCTGAGCATCAATTCTAAACTGTCATTTTTCTGATATTCCATAACTGGTCCTAATTCAAACTATTAGTCATGCTGCAAAACACATCAATTATTCTGCCTGAAACATATTTTCAACTTTGTTTAACATATTAAGCTACAGTGGAAGAAACCAACTTACTTCATTCCACGTCTTTCCCTGTGCTAACCGCGGGTATACTGGTGCATTTGGATTTGCAAAGGCCACAGTATTTGACACTGCAACCAGTTTTGGCTGTTAAACAGGGAAAGAAATGAATTAGAATAAGCTGACATCAATTCAGATACGCAATTCTAGCCTTTATCAAATGCGTAAAAGCGACAAATATACCAGAACTTTAGACATCACCTACAAGTGCTCGTTCACGTAGCATGATCAGAGTGTGGAAAGTATCTTCATAGGTAGGGATTAAAAAAGCAGACAAACCAATAAAATACAACCAACCAAAAAGTAAGAAATCAAGGATTTTTCACCAAATTAAAAACAAGTCAGGTCTCCTCTTGCAAATCTCTCGGATCTTAAAAGTTGGACTCTGTTTGTTTCATGTAAAATTTTCAAACTCTATAGAAGCAGATAAGGTAAGGGTAAGTAGAAACATACATTTCGTAATCCACCGGAAAACAGTGCAAAAGAGAAATCTGATCTCTGTTTGATCAATTGAAGCTTTAATGATCCTTTTCCTGTCCTTTTGTAATTGGGATTGGAGTGATTTGCAAATTGATACTGCAAAAGAAGCGAGGCAGGAGTCACTCTCCAGAAAAAAGAGCTTCTAAAAGCTTGCACTATAATTCTATAAACGGAACCGACCTTTAGAGGAGCTGTACACAAAAGTGGTGGGGTCACCATGTTATTTTCAGGGTCACAAATAGCTGCACTGAAATATTTTGTAAACGTTCATCACATTAGCTTAACGTACTGAAAAATCATGTAACTAAATTCAGCAAAAGAAAATCATTTATCACATCTTAAAATTTTCAAATAGAGCATTACTATTTTAGATATATGAATAAGTCCTTGACAGTTTAACAACCAAGTTTCGTGCACCTGAAATTGGCAGGAGAAAATACTCCAATCCAATCATCATTTGACGGGTTGCCTATGCCAAACTCCAGAGTTATCCATTCTTGGTTTAGACCCTAGAACATAGAGAGATATACGCATCAGAACCTGAAATCCTTAATATCAGTTTGAAAATTGGCTAGCACGTCAATTCAAATTCTTGAACGGAGATAATTAGGAAGCTTAACACAAGGTAGCTGGAAGTATAGTTAGCTTAAGTAAGCACTGAGATATAGTTGCTAGGTAATGAAGCTTACGTTTGACCCAAGAACATAAGGAGTTGCTTTGATATAAGCACGAGCATCCAAAGCGGAGACAGCCTTATGAACAGCAATCCTTGCAAGCGGGTGATCTTCATGAGACGTTACACTTTGATGAGCAACCAGAACCACCAAAACTGACAGCAATATGAAGAATACTTTCATCGCACCCACCTTATGGCTGCATCATTCACCAATGAACAGACGGGAGAATTAAGAAAATAAGATATAAGACATAAAAATAAGTCATATCTTCTAAAAATTCAATGTCTGACATACATGTATCATAAAAAAGAATTCTTCTTTGCATCAAATATGTAAGAAGGGGCACTACGAAAACTTAAAAATGACAAGCTGAACAGCAACATGTGATCTAACAAAAAGAACTTAGAATATACTCATCAACTTACCAAGCCCACCAACATTTTAAAATAATACTAGCTAAATAGCACTTCCTTTTTTGGCAAAATTGATAAGTGAATTTCATGAAAATATCTATTACCATTGCCATTATTAGAAGCCTAACTAGCTCAATCCTTGAAATTTGAAACTTACTTATGTCCACAACCAACACAAACAAAACACATATTTGAACTCAATCAGAAGGTTTAAACTTAAGAAAAATGAATGACAGCGAAATAGGTGAAAAAGCAAATGTGGGTCTGAGACAAATTGTAACACAAACCAGCTTCTGAGTTGGCAGAAAAGATTAACAGACATAACAACAACAACAACAAACCCAGTGTAATGCCACAAAGAGGGGTCTGGGAAGATAGAATACTGTTTCAGGTAGACCCTCGGTCAAAAAAGATTAACACACTTGAACCCCAATAAATGAACACTTTGAAGAAATGTCAATGGATATGAACACCAAACAAAGTTATAAAACACCTAGTAGAACTTAATCAAAAGATACAAAACAGACAAAATAAAAAGTGAATCCAAAAAAAAGAAGCAAAAACACAAGTGGATGTGATCAAATTAGAAAATTAACAAAAACCAACTTCTGGGCACTCAACAGAACAACCTGTAGATCAACACACACAAAAAATAAAACTCAATGTGAGTGTGAGAGAAATGGAAAATTAACAATAAACAGAACACCTAGAAGGAACGTAACCAGATATGAACACTAAACAGAACAACTACAAGATCAATGAAAGTTCTAAAACTAATAAAAAAATATCAAAAAAGAAAAACAACAAAAACTCAATTGGGTGTGATAAAAAATGGAAAATTACCAAACACCAGCTTCTGTATTGACACAAAAACAGATATCAACTCCAAGAAACGTACTGACCTGAAACTAAAATGGGACTAATCTAAGAGTAGAATACTGAAGTTTAAGTAAGAAAATCTAATAGTGGCATGTATAGGGTGATAATTAGAATGAATGGATGATTATTTAGAGGCAAAGCAATTGACTTTAGTTCAAAATAAGCAAGAACGTGATATTGTTATTATAGGGGGAAAAGGGTCGGATAAGTTCTTGGTATCTTCTCAAGATTCGACCAATCGACCGGATTTTAAGGAACAAACTTTACACTTTTGATATTTATTTTGATAATAGGAGAATTGAGAATTTTGAGAGTCGGATAATCGGGAGCTGCTAGGCGTGCGTCCAAATTGGTCCAGCCTTAACCATCTATTAATGGCAATGTGTAATTATAGGTTATTCTTATGTACCAAAAATAGTACTACTAAAGTGTTTTCTTGTTTGTCATAGGTCAAATTACATATTCGGCCGGTCATTGTTAGTTAAATATATTTAAAAAAATATGTATAATTTATAAAAATATATAAATTATATAATAAAAATATATTATATTTTATCGGCTATTATTTTTGAAAACAATTATACCGTATAGTTTATCCTTTGTTTGTTGTTTTGTTATTGACTTTCAAGAAGCAAAGTTGAAGAAGATAAACTAGACTTTAGATACTTATTATTGTGTTTCCAGCCAAAGTAGTCTTTACGTATACTTTTGCTATATAAAATTTTAAAAAAAAAAAAAAAGAATGTCAACTTGGAGAACCAAAGCTTTTTCTCCATAATAAATATGGTATGCTATGTTGGATTTGGGTTTCCTTCTCCGTTGAACAAGAAAGGTTTTGTAGAAGGTAAAGTGGTCTGCTAGGGTGTTCGATGCAATTGATGTTTGAACATCTTTTTTAATGTCTTGGTTAGATGAGATCCAGCCACGTGGAAATAATCAACGGCCACAAACAAACAAATGTTTTGACAAAAAAGTTAAGATCAAAAAGTAATTGAGGTGATAATCATTAGCGTGCATTCGCTAATGGATGTAGTAGGATTGCAAAATTTTCTCGTATTTTAAATAGAAATTTCGAATTCGATCATTAATTAAATATAAAAAAATATTTAGAAATTTGTTTTCGTTATTGAAGTTTTCGACATGAATCTTAACTAGCACAGTTTCGAATATGAGATGATAAAAAGAGAAAGAATTATTAGGCATGAATTATAATTCTCTCCATTCAAAAGTACAAAACTTTCCAAATTAAAGTAATATGAATAAGAAATTGTGTTTTTTCTATTAAAATCAATCGTGTAGTCTCTGCGTTTGCTTGATTGACTGATTCCTTATAGTGTCAAATGTGAAATGTCCCAAAGGAAAGTTTTAACTATCTTTATCAAGGGGTACATGAAATATTAAATAATTCTTGAATTGTCTAGACTCAAGTATTGAATTTTTAAATGTTACAGGAAAGTATGTGAATTTTAAATACTTTTATCTAATTCAAAAGTCTAATATCATTAAAAAATTATATTTGTGTGATTGTTTTTATTTTCTCTGCATATGTTATAAAATATATACTATAATTTTAATTGACTCTAAGTCTATAAGTTGCGTAAACTCCATATAACTCAATAATGGAGCAGCAATTTTAATTGACTTCTTGTGACATGTGCAGTCTACGAATACAAATTAAAGTCTACAAAATAAATCACACTCACCGTATTTTATGAGATTCAAATCTAAGATCTCAAAGTTCAATGCAAGCAAGATAACACAACTAGAAGCCCATGGGATTAAAATAACGTATGCATCTCGTGTGGTAAAATGAATAATAGGTTTTGCGCTTACGTTTCTCAAATAAATTAGAACCAAAGCAATTGACTTCAGTTCATAATAAGCAAGAACGTGCTATATTCGAGCTTTGAGGATAGAATAAACTATGCTAAAGAGCGTTTTCGTCTTTAATAGGCCTTACGCGATAGCAAGATGGAAATCAAAAAAGAAAAAAAAAAACAAGAACATTCTATTGGTTCATTACGTTAAACTTTTTGTAGTTCCTCCAATATTTGCAAACGAGGCAATATGAACAGATATACTAGGAACTACGCCCGACATCATTGTACCACAATCCGCAACATTGTTGTACCAAGAAGGTTTGATACTAAAAAGATAATTTCTTACTTGTTCAAAGGTTAAGCAATATTATTAAAAGGAAGAACAATATCAAGCTAATTAGATATTATCATAATAATGCTACTATATACATTCATTTGAGGAACAAATTTGTACAAGATATGAAATATACATTTGCAACAGTACATACTTCTGCCTACTTCCATGAGAGAGACAATTTCTGGTAAAAGTCTCCCTCCATAAACATTTGTTGTTGTAATCCTTCTTTTCTGCAGTTGCATTGCAGTAATACCTAACAAAAGTATCAGAACCTGCTCACACATCCGATTCCTAAATTTCATCCCTTGGAGGAAAGAAGAGGGAGAGAAGCAAAAGAAAATAGATTGAAGAAGGATTCGAGAAACAGTAGAATGGAAGCTAAAATTGTCCAGCATATATATGTTATACAAAGAAATAATTGGCTAAATAACTATATTATTTCCAAAGAATGAAAAGGCAAAACCTCCAGAAGACATAAAGTTAGAAAAATTAGAAAGCACATAACCAAAATGGGATGCCCATATTGATCTTAATACATAAATCTATCGGTTATAAGAATTTAGCTATATTGCCCAAAGATGAGTAAGTCCCACAAACTTTTTTTATTCTTTTTCCACTTGCACGAGCATCTACAAAAGCATAATATTTTTTATTGCAGCCTGCATAATGCAAAAATAACCATCTAGAGGTAAAGCTTTCCAATCAAATTTCAAAGGCAGTAAATCTTACAATTGTTAGAACTATACTCCCAGCCATCTCCTTCCACCTTACACCAAGTTTCCATCTAAGCCCACTCTATTTAGTGCGACTAGACCAGTAATTTGTAGTATCCTGTTAAAGTGATAGTGCTGGCCAGATTGTCATCCCTTGCATGCTACTCCTTCGTCTTAGCAAACTTCTGCTTTTAGTATCTTCCAAAATCAATAGCTATGACCAAACATAAGTGAAGAGTGAAGCAGAAGCAGAAACAAACACATGATTATCTTGCTAGATTCATCGATACATACTAGTCAAGTACTTCACATTCCGAAAAGAAAGAGAAGCCTGAAAGAGGAAAATTTACACATAAAAAAACATTAAATAAGAAGAAGCCATCCTCAATTGGAAAATGAATAAAACTGTAATCAGGAACATTTTTTTTCAGCAATTAGATAGTAATGGTATATCATCAGTAACATACAATCAGAGAAGATTTTTTCAGAATATAAAAAGGTTTAGCTAGATTCAAAGAAATGGTGCAAAAGACATGATAACATAAGTGTATATACCTTCATATTCAGAGTCACATGGATGGGGTTTCTTGTGTAATATACTGCACAAACTCGTTAGTTAGATCTGTTAGGATATACTATTAACCATGTGGTTTGATTATAGTATTATGTTTTATTTATTGGAACAATTGTTTATTTATTTAGTCAATTCAATGAAGTCTTAATTCAAATAGATCATTTGTTCATATGTGTGCCCTTTACTTATATAGTAGACGATTTAGTGTATGGAGCTTTAGCTCATGCGCGGAAGATTAAATTGTCGGTTCTTATAAGTTATAAAGTTAATGTTCACAATCAAAGATGAAACTGGGCAAAGCATCTTGATGATTGTAGCATAAGATTAAATTATAATCTATCTTGATTATGGGAATGGTTTAGTTCCGACTTCTTATGCTAGTATATTTTTGTGTATTGAACGGACCAAGTAGAGATAAGTGTTTTTGTACTGAATATATAAAACTACCTCTCTAGCTCATTGAATGTTCTTATACTCTTAATCTTGATATAATTATTATGATCAATGTGCTTCGTTCATTATTTTGATTTATTAAAAGGTACGACTCAACTGCGAGTTAATGTATTCCTGGTAAATTGAATAATGGCAAAGTGCATTTGTGAAATAATAATTAGTTGATAGAATCCGTGTCTTGACCATTGAGATTGATGATGCCCCTTTATGGATGCTTGAAAGTTTTCATGTGAAAACCCTGCAGGTGGATTTTGTATCCGTCACATGAAATAAGTTAAGCGGAAGTATAAAGGATTAAATTAGTCGATGAATTAAACTGTCAATAATTTAATTTATCTGATTGGTATTTGTAATCTTAACACGGGGAGTTAAATAAGTTTTAATAAATGATTTCGAAATTAAACTGAGGAGTGCAATTACAATTTTCTAGTGGAATAAATTATAATTTATTGTGGTAGGATTAATTCATTTATATTCCGAATTAATACCACAATAGGAAGCCTCGTTATTAAATCTGTGGTCCCTACTGTGCCTGAATATTCTAGAACAAGGAAATTAAATAAGAAAATAGTATCCTTGGTGGATAGGAGACTGCTACACATTTTTGGTGCGTAGTAGACTCCTACACGTTTTTGGCTACATGGTTTTAGGAGGAATAAGACTCCAAAATAATTTTGGTCTTGGATTAACCTAAGAAAACGTGCAAAACAATTTTGGTCTTGTATTAACCTTAGGAAAAAGAAGAAACAGAAAAGAAAAACGTAAAAAGAAGAAGAAAAAGCAACCAAGCTTAGCTTCTGTTTTTTTGGCCGAAAAACACCAAAAAGATACTATTTTTCTTGAACAAAATACATGCCACTCAAGTATCACGTTCGGTAGAGATTCAGGATACACAGTAGAAGACTGCAGACCTGGATAGCGTGAATATCATTGAAGATTTGTGCAGTAACTTCAAGAGGTTAGTGTTTCTATCTCGTTAGTGATTATATTTATCTAGTTTACATGTAAGATTATTTGGTCTTGGGTGATTGCTTCCGTTGCGTTTATATGCCTATTTTCTATCAAGATCTACTCATAACGACATGTGTAGCAATATATATCATTATCTACAAACGCAAAGAAGCTTAAACCATTCTTCAACAAGCTACAAAAGGAGAAAGGTGAGCTAACATACCTCTTAATGGGTGAATATAAATTCTAAGCTTAACAACTTCGGTTTTTCAATTTCAGCTTTAGTCTCACTTTAGTCACCATAATTCTGTAATATTTAAGATTAAGCAACTGCTTATTTGGATCATAAATATTCACCATAAAGTTGTTCGAAAACTTTTCTCCTACCAAGGCATAGCAGCCCAATTCAGGTTCGAAAATTTCAAGTGATTCAACAGGCTTTCCTTGTGCCAACAAAAAGTAGCAGTATTAAAAAATTCTGCTCTACATCAATGTGATCATTATGGTGTGCAAAGTTTAGGTAATTTGAGAAATATATCGAACTTAAGAGTGACAAACACTTAGATGACTCTAACTTCTAGGAACATACTTCATCATGTAAACTATTCATTTAGTGTACAAAGTGTGAGCATTCACATCTAAATCTAGTGCTAATTCAGAGAATGATTTTGATAGTAAAGTAATTATAAGTAAAAAATGTTTAAAAAAAACTCGTAAGTGATATCCAACATCACAATCTATCGGCAATTAATCTAAATGATACTCCTTTAGTGATATTGGCATAACGTTATGTATATATAACAAATAAATTTATTTATTTTTAGCTGAAACACATGAAGAAAAGAATCAGCATAAGAGAAATGTTGTATTACCATTGCACTTCCATTCGTTGCTATAGCAGCAGTGTTTCGTTGTCGTCGAATAATACTTGTCTGTACATTTCATATCGCCTAGCCATTGAAGTATTAGGCCTACAAATGAAAATAAAAAGCAAGTTCGCTTCATGCTCCTGCCACTACATGTAATAAGTGTTTGATATTTGGGAACAAAAAACAGCACAAAAAGACCAAAGAGTACAAAAAGAAATAATTTCATGAGACCATATTGTAACTATTATATTATAGTATGATTTTGTAATTAGTTGCAACTCATTTCTTGAAAATATTATCAGAAATCAAAATGGAAAAAATATTTCATGTATGTATAATACATAACATGCTTTATTTAATATGGAAAACAACAGCCACGAGCCAAAAACACATAATAAAGGACCTGTACATCAATTTAGTGAGTGAGTTGGTGAGACAACATAATGTTGTAATTAGTAAACTTACCTTTCTGTCTGCTGGTGGTGATTAGTTTTGTTGGACTACTTCTAAGGACAAATTGACATAGAAAGCTGTTGCTATCCATGTCCCCTACAGGTTGAGGAAAGCTTTCTGCAAATTCCTTATCTGCCATGTTAAGAAGCTGGAGAAGAAACTCAATAGGAAGCTCATGTCACGTCGAGGTACTGCAGAAAAAAGAAACAGCAAAATCCGATCCAATTTATCGTAATCCATTAGTTATCATGTTGGTTAACCGTATTCTGAAATACGGAAAGAAATCATTGGCTTATCAAATTATCTATCGAGCCGTGAAAAAGATTCAACAAAAGACAGAAATGATCAGAAATTCATAATAGAGTCCGACCACAACGATCGAATTGATTATCTTCATGCATAAGGATACTAGATTACCTAGTAGAAAAGATTGAAAAATCATCAAAAACATCCCTTATTTCTTTTCTATTGCAATTTCTGGATTATTATATGAATTTTTCAACTTTCCATATATAGAAAAGAAATAGAAAGAGATAGACTAGAAACGAGCCCTCACCCTGTGTTCTCCCGGGTCGGAGGTGAGAACTTGAAAGTGAATCATTCAGTGATGGGGTATTCATAGAACAGACAGCCTCGCCCAAGGAGTGGCAGATTTGGATGGAGTCTCGCTTTGATTCTGGGGAGATAAGATCCATAGATCTGGAAAGAGTCTCGCTCGTAGAGAAAGAGTATGCGCTACATGTGCTCATCGGCACCTGACCCTGAGATGTGGATCATCCAAGGCACATTAGCATGGCGTACTCCTCCTGTTCGAACAGGAGTTTGAAACCAAACTCCTCCTCAAGAGGATAGAGGGAGCGATTCGGGTGTGATCCAATTAAGCTAGCTATAAAACTTTCTTCTATTAGTTTCTTACAATATTTTAAAGCATTGAGTTTATGAGTCTATTTATCTAAAAAGTTTCATAATATCTTTGTTTATTGAACAGTTTTCAATAATAATAATTATTTATAAATTAATAATTTACATCATTAATTACATTGAAAATTTGAGCCTCTCATGCTAGTGCAATCTTACATGATTCACCATTCACCACCAGAAGTTCATGTTTTGCAATTGGGGCTATACTGTCCATTTCATTTATGGACAATTCAGCAAAAGAGTGAGCTATGATCATGACGGCACTAGTGTTATTTAATCAAATCGGAAAATTAAGAATCCTTATACTACCGATTCAAATGTTGATCCTTTTCATAATAAAAGACTGAGACATAAGCCAGCGAATTAGCAATCATAGCCGACTTATATTAGCAGCAACAACAGATCATCCATCCGCACTTTTTCCTTGTGCTGTCGCTTCCTTCCTTTCTAGAATTGCATCTACAGCTACAGTTATTTACCAAAAATATATAGCTTAGATTTTCAATAAGATACTCTCATTCTAAATTGATTAGTTGTTAGCAAAAGATAAAATCAACAAAAAGATAAAATGTATGTGTAAAACATGGACAATTACTGACATGCATATAAAGTTCCAGCAAGAAATCATTCAAAACAATATATTCACCAAATTGTGATTACCAACAGAGCAAGTGCGACAAAAAAATTCACAAATAATTCACAAAACCCGAGAGTATAATCCCAGAATAAAGGACCTAACATCAGAAGGACCGATAACGGAGAGAATGAAAGCATGAAACATGTACATTGATTTGTTATTCTCTACAACCAGAGAGTCAAAATGGAATTCTGATTCAAAAATATGGAAGAAGAGCAAACCCAACTTAATATAGTTACGCCGTATGTGAAACGACCAAGGTAGATTTCAACTTTCTCTATCTAGAGGTACAAAAATTAAATTCTTGGATTGTTGAGACTCGAATCTAAATTAATTTATGAAAATTATACACCACACTTAAGATGTAAAATTAATATTATAAAGATATTACATAAGAATAAATTAGGTATATCAGGGACATAAATAATTTTTTTTATAATATGTTAAATTAAAAATGTTATGTAATAAAAATATAATAAAATATTGATAAATAGTAATGGTGTTGATGAATAGTGTTGTTATAACATTATTCACGCATCAAAATGGTGTAAGAAATAGTGTTAGGTTGGAGCACCAAAACACCAAATATTACACCAAAATAGAATTTGGTTTAATATTTAGTGTAAGGTTGGAGATGATCTAAACAACAACTATTTTGAAATGAAATATTTAAATCTTATACTAATATTTTCACGTAATTTGTTAGATCTATATAACATTTTTAGTGAAAAAATTATTCTCACTAAATAGTTTTATATACTTAATTGTTAATTAACTGAGATTCACGTCCCCTGTACCTTAATTAAATGGAGGATGCTACCCATTATAATCTCTTGATGATTCGGGGACAAAATAGCCTAATCCAATAAAATGTATTTTATCATGCTCTTTTAATGACTGGATTTTTTTGGACATAGTTGATAGCCTAATTGGGCAAAATAAAAGATTTTTTTGGATTTTTTTTAAAAGGATAGATTTTTTAAATTGCATCCAGATTTTGTCTAGAACTGGACTAAGATCTTATTGGTTTTTCTAAAGACTAAGGCGTCAGAATCTGAACGCACATTTAAATATTAAAATGTGTATTAAAAATAAAATATCTGAATATATATTTGAATGTTAAGATGTATACTAATATTTGAATACAAAATGATCAAGATTGTTTGTATTTTCAACATCTGATTTAAAAATTAATAAATATAAAAATTAAATAAAATACTATTAATTTAATATTCCATCAATAAAGATTTTAAAAAAAATATTATGGCAGTTGATAGTGATGATGGCTAACGGTGATGCTTGTGGATTTTGACCGGAGGCGTCGGTTAGAAGTGGTTTTGGTTGATGGTGGTGGTTTTGGGTAGTAGTTAGTGATGATTGGTAGTAGTAGTTATGGTTAAGGAAGGTGGTGTTGGTAGTTTATAATTGTAGACATTGACAGCTATGGTTGATAATAGTGGTGGGGATGACTAATAGTAGTAGTTGATATGGGGTGGGTGGTTATGGTTGAGGATGGTGGTGGCAGGGTAGTTGTTAATAGTAGGGGTGATAGTCGATAATGGTGGGATGTTGTATGGTGGTATTCGATAATAATGGCGGTGGTAGCTATGGTTTAAGATGGTGATGGTCAGTAGTGGTAGTTGAGTATGATGGGGAGTAGTGAGTGTGGATGATAGTATCTAGATGAAATTAAACTTCTATTATAGATCTTAATTGTTCATACCTATTTAGAGTTTCTAAGTGGCTGTGAAATAAAAAAAAACATACTTAATGATTAAGATTTGCATAATTAAGATTCAAATTTAAAATGTACTTATTATTTGAGATCTGAATGATTATAATTTAGGGATTAAGATAAGTGTAAACAAACAAGGCCAAAAACCCTCCCCTTAAATAGTTAAAAAAAAATAAAAAAATAAAACCCTTAACCCCATCTCTTATACACGTGCAACTTGGCAAATACATTAAATTTTCATATAGGTCCCCCTTTCTTTTATTTTGGACTATTCTTCTTTAATAAAAAGGGACCATTACTTTACAGTTAGAAAATTTTGTCTCTGTATATTCTTTTTTGGTTTTGTTGTTAACCAGAAAACCGATAAATATTATTTAACATCAATAAATTTAAAATATTTAATGTTGAGGGGTATTTTCCAAGTGTAACACCCCTAAACGAAACCTACTCTTTGCTTATTCGCTGTTTTCCCCTGTTCTTCAGTGTCTTTCGCTGCTTTTGGACCCATTACTGCGTCCGCTTTTAAGCTTACCAATTTGCAAACTGATCTTACTGAGATGGCTCAAGCTCAAGCGATTTCTTCAGTGAATCTTCTCTTTCGGGACTCCATAAAAAGTATTCGTATTCACCTTTTTTTGGGCGTTTGTGTTATCAAGAGATGTTTTTAAACCTTATAAAGATTGGATTTTTGAAGCGATTTTTAGTTACCCTTTTGCAAATGCAGGTTCACCTCGGATTCAAGATAAGCTTTTCTGCTCTAAAAAGCTGGATTCTTTACAAGAGGTTGGTTTCTTGATTGATACCCTTTATATATATTTTTTTTGATGTTTTTAACTGAAACTTTTACTGATGGTTTTTTTTTTTTAATTTATAATATTCTTGGTTATTGCAGCTTGGTGTAAAAGCTAGTGAATTTAATGGTCTTACAGTTGCTCATAGCCGTTCTAGCTTTGCTTTGCCTTGTGCCAATCATGGTAGTACTTCTTTTACCAGCTTTTATTTTGGGTTTTTTTGGATAGATTATATAGGTATATAAGAAGTCCATTCACGTGCGAGCTTCATTCTTTTTATTGTCTTAGTTCAAGCGTTTGGAATATTTGTGTTAAATGATTGCCTTAAGGTTTGGGTAAGATGCTCGGATTTTCTTTCACAAATTTTAATGATTTGTGTTTCTGAAGAGGCTCAATGATATTTTGAGAATGGGTTTTGAGTTGGAACTAAAAGGACCTTAATTTACTGCTATTCAGAAGCAGTATTCTTTGAGAAAAAAACTAATCTTTATAGAGGAATACGTTATAACTGGAATCATGTTTTTATGAATAAGGAAAGAGTTTAGTTCTGTACGAAATATTATTTCATACCAATCAAGCACCAGCCTTTTCCCATTCATGAATGTTCTGCTAAAACAGGTACTCCTGTATGTAACTTTGGTAATAACGCGTTGGTCTATGTTCTATATTAGCACTTGAATGTCTTGTTGGGATGTGGTGATGGAGGTTGGGGTGGGGGTGGGGCATGGCTGTGTGGGTATGGTGTTCGTTGATAATAAGTAGAGTAGAGAAATGTAGACATGTTAGTAGGAGCGAACAATGAGGAGTGGGATTTGAGGGAAATTACTTACCTTTGTGGACTTAGGCTGTTTTTTCCTCTATTTTCAAAAGTTTCAGCAACCAAATATTGGACAATCAAGAAAGATGGTTTTCTCGGAAGACATTACATAATGCCAAAATTGAGGCCACTATGTCAATATACTCTTTTCTTGTTAAAAAGATGCTCATGTCATGTCTTTACCTGCCTTCTACAACTTTCAGTGTATAGCATAATGATGAAAACTTTACTTGAATATTGCAGCTATCCAGGCGGTCTTGACCAATGACAAAGAGACGATGAGTTCCACTGCGGTTGGGGAAAAACCTCTTCGCAAAAAGTTGAACAAAGTGGTTCTAGCTTATAGTGGTGGCTTGGACACTTCAGTTATTGTACCTTGGCTGAGGTAGCTCCATTCTGTTTTTATTTTCTTTTCTTTTACAGCATTGTTCACCTAGGGTCCAAGTCTATGTTCCTTCTGTTGTATGTAACCCTCACTGTCGGAATATTTGATTGATGACGCTCTAACCTCAAATGTTAGTTGACCACTTAAGTCACGTCGTTACCTCCTTTAGTATTATGCTGTTAGTTCTGCAAAAAGGTTTCTAGAAATTCATCTTGTCTGTCAGCTTTACAAGGCGGAATCTCTGTTAACCTTGTACTCTTTGTTATGTATATCTGAAGTACATGTAGATAGAGCGGAAAGGCTTGTCAAAGTATAAGAACACTACTAATTTTTGTGATGTATGGGAAAGGACTTTATGCAATGAAAGCAGCTCGAATATAGTTTTGAAAAAAGATAACTGCTACATTTGACCTTATATTTTTGAAAAAAACAAGAAGATAATGTTGATAGTTGATTAAGAAGGTATCCATATAATCCAATCTGTTAAATACAAATATCCATGATTACCAAAATCAAAAAAATTCCGGAAAAAGTGAACAAGTTTGTTACATGGTCCGTATGCGATGTTCTCGTCCCTTCGTCTACTTAACATTCTTTTGTTTTTGCAGAGAGAACTATGGCTGTGAAGTTGTCTGTTTCACTGCAGATGTTGGTCAAGTATGTTATTTTCTCTAGTCACCTCTTAGTTCTTTTTCTTCTTGTTCAGAATAAATAATAGAATTATTGTGCATAAAATGGAACAGTCTTAGACAAGTTTATTTTTGTAAGAACCCATATCTGAGATGAATTAAAACTCTTTCTCAGGGGATTAAGGAATTGGATGGTCTGGAAGCGAAGGCCAAGGCTAGTGGAGCTTGTCAATTAGTAGTGAAGGATTTGAAAGAAGAATTTGTGAAAGATTACATATTTCCTTGTCTGCGAGCCGGTGCTATCTATGAAAGAAAATACTTGCTTGGGACATCAATGGCCCGTCCTGTTATTGCTAAGGTGAACTTTCCATATCTTAAATACTAAATTGAACCTTTGTTGTCATTTCTCCTTCTGTGAACCACCCTCCCACCCTCCCAGGAAAAGAGAGAAAATAGGTTCAGTTGGAGAAGTTCATGTTTGTTTGCCTACTAAATAGAGGTCTAACACAAGTTTAGTGATAACTCATACTTGTCTTAATCTAATTTTTTGTCTCTGGTCAGTAGTGCATTTTATTGGCACCTAACCAAGGATAGTTGACTATGCTGCTCTCATAAAGCAGGTTATGCGAATAAGTTGCAAATTCTTAGAATCATAATTAGTTCGTATAGTACCCCAAGTTAATATTCTAATTGTCTTGTGACAAACACATTCTCCTACATAGTTCATTTTGTAAGTGGTAGTTTGTCCTAAAACACAAGCATAAAACAAAAGAACCGAAAAAAGGAAAAAAGGAGACAGTCACATCAATTAGACAAATCACAGGTACAACTGTTCATTCCGTGAAAATAGAGCTTGTGAGAGAACAATGTGCAAACTCTTAGCTCTAGGGTCTTGATCCGTGATTCTTGGAACATATTGAACTTGTGCAAGGATTCAATGTAATCATTCCAATTATTGGTACCAAGCTTGTTATTTGAGAAATCCCAAGATTTAGTGCTTCACAGAGTGTATGTAGGTAGGCAATTAACAAAAGCCACCTAGAAATTGGATTTGGGTGCAATTGGGTGTAATTACACAGTTTGGCATGTTTGTCTTGCCAAGTAATCACTTGGTCGGCATGGAATTGGGTGTAATTGGAGAGGTGTGATTACACTCTCCAATTCTCAAGGGGAGGTGAGAATTAGCGGTAATTACACTGTGTAATTACAACGCTTCTTTTTAATTTCTTTCCTTTTTGTTTTTATTTTAATTTAATTTCTTTATAAATTTTTATATCCATTATTTTAAAATTCTTTTTATTTTAATTTTTTATTTTACTTTTTAATTTCTTTTTTAATTTTAAAATATATTTTCTTTGTACATTATTTATCTTTTATTTCTCTACCTTTACTCCTTGTGGTTCCATGTAATTGCTCGTATATTTTATTTCTTATTTATTTAAATTTATTTATTTAGCGTAACTACGTTATTATTTTAGTTTTTGAAACTACACCTCCTAATATTAGAAATAATGAGTCACTAACAAACTGGGCATATAATGAGTAATGTCATTAAAGTAGAATTTCATTGTTGAATGAGGTTATAAACTTATTATGTTTCCTAATTTTAAGTTGTATTGGAACTTATTTTTATTATGTTAGAATTTGACATATGTTAATTTTTTTTTTTTGGGATTTTGAAATTGTGTTATTTTTATGGTTCCAAGTTACTTGTTTTAATAGTATTGGCTTGTTATTTCACATTGCATGTTGTTCATTTTTTAGTTAGAATTTATAGATTAGTTTTGTCGAACATTTGCATAATGTTATGGCATTATATTTCTAGATATTAATTTATTTTATCACACATGCATTCCGTGATGTTCTTACAAAACGTATGTTTTTAGCTTTTATAATTAATTAAATTAAATATTATTAATTTTGAAGATATATATCAATTATTTTTACAATATTAGTTATAAATATATGAGTACTAATTAGTGTATATATTCAAAAATAATATGCATTTTAAATACCAAATCTAATATCATTTATACTTATAAAACAATCATTTATAGGCATATATTTATTATATTAACTTTTAAATTTTGCTAATTACTTCATTTAAAATTTAATCTAAATGTGTGATTACACTTGTGAAACCAAATAGTATGCTTGTAATTACACTTTAATTACGATATGACAAACAAACGGGTCGTCGTAATTACTAGGCTGTGTAATTACTAGTTTGTGTAATTACTACCCTAGTAATTACACTAATTCAATAACCAGGTGGCTTTCCAAACATACCCTTAGTGAAGGTGTCACATGCACAATGTTTGTGCCTGCAGTAAAGAGAAAATCAAGATTCTGGAAATAGGCACCATTTGAAAAAATAGTTATGTCTGTCTCTGAGTCACTTTAACTTTTCTTGTTATTGGAGGTTATAGAAAGATGGGGCTGCTTGTTGGCTTTCTGGCAGTAGGTAGGTTGTTTGACTGGGAGGCGTATACAGCACCCTAGATGAATTTCCGCTAGCTGGATTCAGGTTTTGCCTCTCAAATTGCGACCTGACTGTATGAGAGGAAACATTACTTTGGCAGAAGGTTATAAAAAGCTATGGCTGTTTGCCAGCTCCTCTTACTATAGATTTTTTGCCTGGGAGCTACTTAACTTGGATCCTCCAAAAGTGCTGCTGCATCCATGTCGAACCCTCCAAAATTTTGCAATTTTGGAGGGTCCAACACGGGTGCAGCAACGATTTTATAGGATCCGAGCAACATTGCCTGATACATATATGCAGCACCATAAATTTCCTCTTGTTGAGTTCAGGTTGACCTCTCAGAGGCAACCTGTCTATAAAGGAGGAAATATTAACTTTGATAGACATAGTTGCGTTCATTTCTGTCCGTAAAAGCAGTTCAGGCTGGTCTTTCCTATATATTGCCTGACCTGCAGCGAAACAAATAATTCATTAACCTGTATAGCAAAGAGGCTGAAGAACTTACCGGTCTTTACATACGAGCTTCTCATGGAGTGACAAAATCAGCAACTGAAATTCTTAAGAACATAAATAGGTCAAAAAACCAATGGTCCACTCAAAATAAGAAATGATATAACTTGCATTTGCAGGAAGTCTGATGCACCCCTTTTTGTTTGTTCATGATTTATGTTTGGTTATGAAACTTTCTTCTGGTCAGCTTGTGATCTTTAGATATGTGCTGCTATTTTCTTTTCTTTCCCTACGTTAAATGTGTTTCCTACATCAAGCTTTTACATTTCCAGAAAGATGAACCTGCTAGTAAAGTACCAGCACGGGCATCTTCAGTTCTTCACTAGGTATATTTTATGGGGCCAAACTTTTCATGCTCATATGCCGGTCCACTAAATTGACATACACATATTCCAGTTATGAAGCACATATAGCAATTGATAAATGAATGTCCGCTTTCTATCAACGGTTCTCTTGTTGCCTTAATTTAGTTTTGGACTCTGAAATTTAGCTGATAATTGCAGGCAATGGTTGATGTTGCCCGAGAGGTCGGAGCTGATGCTGTTTCTCATGGATGCACAGGGAAGGGAAATGATCAGGTATTATCCTGTATCTTCTTTTAACTTTACTGGATCGTTTAAAACCTATTTATCTGCGCCCAGGGAACTGCTGAAGCAACCCATCTTGGTCAATGATGCTTCTTTACCATTACAGGTCCGTTTTGAGCTGACATTCTTTGCGCTGAATCCTGAACTCAGTGTTGTTGCCCCTTGGAGGGAATGGGAAATTACAGGAAGAGAGGATGCTATTGAATATGCTAAGAAGCACAACATACCAGTTCCCGTGACAAAGAAATCCATCTATAGCAGAGACAGAAACTTGTGGCACCTTAGTCATGAGGTAATATCAGCAACTTGTTTTGGACCTATGTTGCTTGTTGATACTCATTTACTATGCTGATGACTTGGTTGAGAAGTATTGGAACTTCTTTCCTCTTTTATCAGATACCATTTCCTATTTTCTATTTCTTCGTGTCTAAATTTGGAATTTTGTATCAACAACAGCGTCATTCTTTTCCTTCACTGCTGCTGTAACTATTTTCTTTTCGCTAGGAATTTAGACCAAATGAACAAGCTTATCTTTCCTGGGACCAGTAGTATATACCACTGTTTAGAAAAGAGTGCTATAAGGGGTACCAATCTGAACTGAGACTTGTATAGGAATATCATGATTGGTAAATGAATCATGAAAAAGATGTATCTTTGCTCTTAATAGTTTTGAGTGATTTCCTTAGTAAACAAGGAATAAGAAACTAAAACATCAAGAATTACGAAAATATTATGACATAGGCTCTGCCACTTGGGCGGAACTAAGACGGGGGGCACCCCTCCAAAGTGCAATGCCAACCTAGGCCATGGGCATTCTTGATCGCCCATTGACCCTGTTCAGGTAAGTTTTGGAAAAAAAATATTGAAGTAAGGCCATGTGAATAGCCGTAAAACTCATTTTGAAATGGTATTGAAGGGAGATATTCTGGAGGACCCTGCAAATGAGCCAATGAAGGATATGTACATGATGTCAGTTGATCCTCAAGATGCACCTGATCAACCCGAGTAAGAGACTATTTTTCCTCATTTATTGCGGTAGTAAAGATCTAATGCATTTCCTTGCTCACTTTCGAAACTACTTCTAACTGTGTAGGTATGTAAACATTGGGATAGTCTCTGGTGTTCCTGTTTCAGTAAATGGGAAGGAGCTGTCTCCTGCAACTCTTCTTTCTGAGCTTAATGAAATTGGCGGGAGACATGGAATTGGACGAATAGACATGGTTGAAAATCGGCTTGTTGGAATGAAGAGCCGTGGAGTATATGAAACTCCCGGGGGAACTATCCTCTTCACAGCCGTGCAGGAACTCGAGTCTCTTACACTTGATCGCGAAACAATCCAAGTCAAAGATTCTCTAGCCCTCAAATATGCCGAGTTAGTTTATGCTGGGAGGTGGTTTGATCCGCTTCGCGAGTCAATGGATGCTTTTATGGAGAATATTACCAAGACTACAACGGGTTCAGTTACTCTCAAACTTTACAAAGGATCAATTTCAGTGACAGGTCGACAAAGTCCACATAGTTTGTACAGACAAGATATCTCATCGTTTGAGAGTGGAGATATCTACAATCAAGCTGATGCTGCAGGATTCATACGGCTTTATGGACTTCCGATGAGGGTTAGGGCAATGCTTGAGACGCGTCTTTGATTTTTTGATCATGTCGTGAGTTGATGAAGGGGAGCCTTGGCGCAGTAAAAATTGCCGCTATCTGACCGGAGGTCACGGTTCAGGCCGCAGAAACAACCTCTTGCATAATGCAAGGTAAGGCTGTAAGGTCCAATATGGTCTGGCCATTTCTCGTACCCCGCTATACTTGCACCAGGATATCCTTTCCATTTTGTTGCACTGTAGTTCCATATTACTCTGGAGGCTTGTTTGTTCAGATTGTTTTTATAGATTTTTTCTCTCGTTTGGATATCTAAGACAAAACTTTTGGACTTTATTGTCCATTACGGAAAATTGCTGAATCACATATCAATAGTCAAATATCTATAGATGCAAAAAACGTTAGGTGATTTCTTTGCATCAGAGAGATACTTGGTGCTTGTGAGTAGTAGGTATCTGATGAGATAGTCAAGGTGCAAAAGCTGAGCTGACACCACCGTCATAAAGAAAAATGAAAACTGCTGAGAATTCTTGCTTTTACCCTCTGATTTCTTTACCAGTAACTATATTGTGAAACCAGGCTGTGAAAACATTGTGCTCTGCGTGGGGAAATCACATTTGCCTCTTCAACGTTATTTGTGTTTGATTACTAGTTCTTGTTTGATTTGTTGAGTAGTACAATGAAATGTAGCAAGACTTGAAACGTGCAAGTCCTTACAGGAAAAATAATATGTGCCTGGAGGGAATTTGTAAAAACAAATATGGGCAAAATAGAGAAAAAGAGTGAAAAGTCATTTTACTGAATGTTACAACTTCAACAGCCATGGAATTCATATAAAGAAGCTACAATAATCTAATTTTCAGAACCGAACTTTTTGGCTTTTGATCAAGATTAAAAGGGCAGTCCGGCATTTACGCAGGGTCCGGAGAAGGGTCGCACCCCAAGGGTATATCGCAGTTCGAACCCGTGACCTATAGATCACACGGAAATAACTTTTGATCAAGAGTGAGTAAATTTTAGTCTAATCCTGGTAAACATAAATTCATAGAATGTATGGACTGTTTGCCGCCTTAGATGAAAAGCATCATCCAAAAGAGTAAGATTCCTGCAAAAATAAAACAGAAAAGAAAGGATTTAAGTTCTATACTGGACAGTACATTGATCAGTGTATTCAAGTTAAATTCAAAAGAAAAAGAAATTGTTCATCTCTTGAAATGTGTTCATGGAATTTGGTAGCAGACATATGAGGTGAAGTTCAAAAATAGTCAGATTTATAAGTGGTAATTGAAAAATAGTCTCAGTTTCAAAAGTAATCGAAATTTAGCCACTTTTCATGTAAAGATAAATCTGAACAAACACCGTTCAAAATCGGATAAATATTCCAGCATAATATACTAGAGTTTGAATTTTTTTACATGTGAATTTCCAGCATAATATACTGGAGAACTCCATCATAGTATATTTATATTGGAACTCCATCATAATATGCCGGAGTTCCAACATAATATACTGGTCCAGCATAATATGCTGAAAGTTCATACACAGGTGCTCCAATCTCCAGTATATTATGAGAGTTCCAGCATAATATAATGGAAGTTCATACACTGGTGCACCAATCTCCAGTACATTATGCTGAAACTTTCGTGTTGCAGCAAAATAGTAGCTATTTTTAAATGATTTTGCAAACGCTGGCTATTTTTCAATTACCAGTCCGAAAATTGGTTAGCCCGTGCTATTTTTATCATATTATGCTACATGTGAGTATTTGGGAGTGTTGATTTCTTTGGCAAAGACAGCCTGGTGCACTAAGCTCCCGTTTATACGGGATCCGAAAAGAATAAGACCGTAGAGATTTATCACATACAGTTATCCTGTATTTCTGTAAGAGGTTGTTTCCACGACTATTTTTCTTTAAAATTTTGATGTAGCACCTACCAAAATTCCACATCTTTGGGGTGAGGATAAGCTTTCATTTTTAGGAGAGAAAGAGTAATGTACATGACGACAATCTAGCAAAAGTTTTCAAAAAAAAAAAAAAAAGACTTTTTGTCCAAAAAGTTTAAAGCTTTAGACAAAAGATACTGAAAAAAGGCATTGCCTTTTACCTCCAATACTCATTTCTGTTTGAATTTTGCGTCTCCATGTCCCACTCCAAGCATATCCTGATCACATCAATATAGTTTATTCGTCTTAGAGTAGAGCAGGTTAATTTCTATACACTAACAATATAAAAATGTTACACTATCAGGATCATATCAAAAGGTAATTCCAGCTAACTATCCGTAGTAAGTAGAATTAGTAATTTGCAAAGACAGACAATTAACCTTTATAAGTAATCGTTTAGTTGGAAAACAAGTTATCCTAGGAATAATTATCTCGAGACTAGTTATTCCGAGGTTGTTATCCCAACCTCCCAAAGGGATAAAAATAATACTACAATCCCGGTATAACTAATCTAATGATTAGTTGTGCCCCGATTTTATCCCAACCAAACATGGGATAAACTCATCTCATATTTAATCACGGGATTAGTTATCCCTTATCCCTCATATCAAACGAACCCTAAGGGGCCCTTTCGTACACGGGATAAGAATAATAATCCCGGAATAAAGTTTGAGATTAACTTTATTCCAGTTTGGTTTGAGGTATTTGCTAATCTGGGAATAACTCTTACATTAAAATGACGGGATTAGCTATCCCATATAGAAGGTAGAATAACTAATCCCATGGGATATCCCACCATTGTACCATACGAGCCTTCGTCTCGTATTTAGGCGACAAGAGTTTAACATCCATATACTAACAATATAAATGATTTTATACTGTCAGAATCATATCAAAAGGTAATTGCAGCTACTATCCATAGTAAGTCGGATTAGTAATGTGAAAAGACAGACAGTTAACCGTTTTGTAATAAGTTAAATTACACTTAAAAATTTCAACAAACCTCGTCCGAAGCAATTAATGGTAGTGTTAACACCATTCCTACAAATGCAAGCAAAAGACTCATTTGAACCAGAAAAACCACAGATTCCACCACTATCCTCACAGTTCTTGCAAGAATCATCAGTGAAATATGAATTATTATACTGCAAAGAAATCCCATATTGCCATTTCATTGGATTTCCTTCTTCACCACCAAAACCATATATCGACGAATAAGAAGAACATTGAAGTCTAGGCAAGTTCAAACCATAATCTGAACCAATAAGAACTGGTGGATCATATACACAACATGTAGATATAGGAGCATTTGGTTCTAAACCAATTCCTGTTACCCCTTTACAAGAATAAAGTCCTCTGCATACATTTGAACCCGAGCCGGTATCACACAAATCCTGTTTTGGATCAAACACAGCTGATGTTGTAGAACATCCTAGTAAAACAAAGATGTTTTCTTTCATAATGCTGAAGGGAGTCGACCGATCCAACGTAAAACTGCCTGAGTTTTGCATTGAGGAACATGTTGACATAAAGGGGTCTGTTAAAACAAGTGTGTTGGTTGTGTAGTCTAGTGAGGATATAGTGTAAATGCCAGTGCCAGTGGAAAACTGAAGCGCACCAGAAGTGCATTTTATGAATCTTGAAAATGCAGGATGTCCACAACCAAATCCTGAACCAAAGGGATATTTCAGGACAATGCTACCACATTTATCAGTACAAGAACTATTTAGTGGAATGATACCTGGAACAGCTTGAACTGTATGAATTAGAAGAAATAAGAGAAAAATTGGAAAAACTTGTGTGCAAAATGACATTATGAAAGGCCTAGTTGAAAGTAGGAGGGAGTGATTTGAGTTTACTGATTAATGTGGAAAATGAGAACCTCTTAAGTGTGACAGACAAATATTTGAATAAGTGGGCTATGCTCTTTTTGGTGGAGTAATATTTTCAAATCTCCTCAAAAGGAGAGCTAGATTTTAATCATGTTTCTTGGCTGAAAAATACGACAACAAAAATAACAACAACCCAGTAAAATCTCATAAATGGGATTTGAGGAGGATAATATGTACGCAGAACTATGTTGTTTTCGATAGATCCTCGGCTCTCTTGTCAGAACAATAGTTTTCTAATAATGGAGACAAGGCTTCTTGCAGGTTCCAAGTTTTCAAAGGTTGCACATTGAGATGGCGATATAATTAAATAGAAGAAAACTTTCTAACTAGTGTCATGACATGCTTGTGTGAGATCGATCACATTGCCGGTTTCAAGCGGAGATAAAAGGAGATTGATTGTGATAGGCTAAAAATCAAACCTAGCCCTTTTTGTGATGAATCCCCACAATACAGAATTTTAGTGGGTGTTCGGATATAAGAAATGTGAAATTCCGGAAAAAAGTGAAAAAATAATGTAAGTGAAAATGGTATTTGAAAATTAGAATTATGTTTGGACATGAGTACAATTTGGAGTTGTTTTTGAATTTTTGTGAGTGATTTGAAGTGAAAATTTTGAAAATAATCTTTTTGGAGTTCTTCAAATTTTCGACAATTCCGAAATTCAACTTTAAGTAAAATTTTAAAATTTTCACAGCCAAACACTGATTCCGAAAAAAAAAATTCTGGAAAAAAGTAATTATTAGTCATGGCATTCCAATAGCTATGGCAAGTACATATACTTGTCCATTTAGAAGTGCTATGGAGCACCAAGACTCCAAGTATCTCCATGATGTTTCAATGTAACAAGAATTTTAGCAAAACATTGCTTTAATGACGACAGAGTCTCTGTTTGAAAAGTCCAAGGTGACATTTAAAAGTAAGAGGGATAAAGCAACTACAAGTTAAATAATCTATTGAAAATTCTATTTGCTTCCCTCGTGTGTATCTTGTAAATTACTTACCATGGTAAACCAAAACAGAAAAGAGGCTTCTACAAGTGAATCTCTAAAAGAACTATCTTCATCCAAGTTTAAATGCTTCCAAAAAATTAAAGTATTGAAGCTACCAATTCCTAGTTTCTTATGCATAAAAAGTTGATCTTTTTCCATTCACTTATGTAGATTTATTCACCAGAATTACTAAATGATTTGCTTTTGTGGCCAAAAGCTAGAATAGCGCCACGCGGTTAGGACAGCCCCTTACCTCCGAATACAGGGGCGGCCCAACGGTATTTGGGGCCTAAAGCAAAATTTCAACAAGGGCCTTAAGTTTTTTTAATATTAAAATACTCATTTAATAAAATTTTGTTTGGAGTTTATTTTTTTAGCTTTTTGAAATATAAAATTATTAATAATTTATTTATAATCGATTTCTTAAATAGGATACTTTCTAGGATTACTGTTTAATTATTTTAGGATTTCCTAATTTTCTAAACGATCTATGTTAGACTCTCACGTTCTTCTTCTTCTTGGATTCTATTATCTTCCAGCTCAATTATATTAGTGACTTGTTCATCTATCATAAATTCTTCCTCCTTTTAGAGATTGTATTAAATTTTTAATTCTTTTCTCTTTCTTGGCATTTTTAATATGCAAATTCACATTTTCTTGTTGACATATTAAAACTTTAATAAATATATAAAAAGATAATACATATACTTACAACAAAAAATATCAAAAAATAATAAATTTTAGATGCAAAGTAATAAGAAAAGTACAAAATAATTGAACATGGTTTAACAAACATAGATAACTTGATATTGCTTTTGATGCTTCAATATTTTTGGTGCAATGCCCAAGCTTGACCAAAAAAGAGCGCAATTGCTTTTTGCTATTGTTTTGACAATGTTTTATGAGACAGTGGATGTAATTCTGGAGAGGCTAGAAGGAATATAAAAGATTTAGTAAAAACCAATTTGAAGATAAAATAATAAAAGTAATGTGGGCCCTGTGATAATAATGATAGTGTATAAAGGAGGCAAGAAATATATTCACATGTAATGTTTAGGGGTGTATCCCAAAAGTTACTATTCCTATTTTCAAATTATATCTAACGGTCCCATATTTTCCTTTTTTATGAAAGATGTACTTTTTCGTGATAATTTTTTTTAAATCATCAGATACAACAATTTAAAAGTAAAAAATTTTGGGCCCCCTCTAGATGTGGTGCCTCAAGCAGTTGTTTGAGTGACTTTACCATTTGGCCGTCCCTGTCCGGATATTATTTTTCGCGAGACTTTATATTTGTAATCGTGGAGAGACATTACGTTTATTCTTTTGAGTCACTTGATTCTAACTCAGTTCACTATTTTATTGTCACGGACGTTCTATAGACAGTGGTAGTTCTTTTGGGTTGTAATCTATGATTTATTCATATGACATACATTAATGAACTTTATTACCTTTATGCAATTTTTTGTATTGGAAAGTGTTGATTTAAAGGTTATGTTTATGTATTGATTTTACTCATATAGAATGATTGTATTTTCGAAAAAGGCTTCTACATACACGTATGAGACACATATTCTTATACATATTTGATTTGCTCGAATCGTGTAATGTGCGGGGTTTTTGTCACATGGATTTGAATCTTGCCTTACTCGTTTTAGTTGGGAAGGGCGACTACCAAGAGATGAACTCCAACTGCTAAAGTTACCTTTGTGGAAAAGTGCGAAATATGATCAAATATAAGTTTTTTCTGTGAACGGGTGAAATCGAGAGCAATGTCTATTCTGATTCTTCGTTGTAAGAACGAAGTGGGAACACGAATTCAAATAAGATTGTTATCGGGGCCAGGGACCCATAAAGACCAAGGAAGGATGATCAATATATCCGATATAGGACGCGGTAAAGAGACGCACCCCGGACCGAGTATAACTTCTAGATCTCAAGAGACGCGGAGGACGGTTATGCACGACTAATAGGGGGGCCGCAATACCCACCCTCCATCGAACTTCACGGCACGAATCTCGCTCGATGTCGATTATGGATCAACAATTACCGGGAAAAAAAAGATTTTTACCTTTTTTAGACTTGTAGTGGACTGAAACTCCCCCACTATATAAATGGGAAGTTTTTTATTAGTCTCACACATTATAACACGCAATCCAAAGAAATAAGAGTTTATTTTCGCTTTCTAGCTCCTGTTTAAGACTTTGTTCACTTGTGATGTTCTTCATTCACGACTGGGCTCGAACCGAGGGTCCAATCAAGGACGAGGTCGCTGTTCGACCTAAGATCATGTTTAATCATAACATT
Source organism: Nicotiana obtusifolia (assembly GCA_002018475.1). Taxonomy (NCBI): domain Eukaryota; kingdom Viridiplantae; phylum Streptophyta; class Magnoliopsida; order Solanales; family Solanaceae; genus Nicotiana; species Nicotiana obtusifolia. Next base: position 115,521 of record MCJB01031662.1, read on the forward strand.
GCGATTGGTTTGATCGTTTATTTTATCTTTAATTCATTTATCTGCTATTCTTACTTATTCGTGTTAAATTAAATTACACATCCTTTATATCGCGTTCAAATTTAATTGTTACCTAATTTTGGAGTAAACACTTTGGCGCTTATCGTAGAGCTAAGGATAATAGCGGTGATTTGATATGAATCTCCATAGCACACCTTATTTCACGCTTGTTCTTTGAAATCTTAATCTCGGGTCAACCCAAAAATGTCAGGTCAGCCCAAAAATGTCAAACTCTCAGTTCGTTCGCTTGAACATTGACGCTGAGTCTGGCTAACATGAAAAAAAAAATAATTTGGTGCCCAGCAACGATGTGCTTCCTGTCGATCCTAACAATGTCCCAGCTGTCGGCCCGGTCGATGCTACCTTGCAGGTGGCTATTAATATTAATTTGCTAACTGATCCCGAAAACAGGTGTTATAACCCATATTTGTACGTGTTAGATTACACCGTAAGATAGTCTACCTTGGTTCGAGAAGGGAATTACCTTTGAGACAATAAGAGTTTAGTCCTATTGGTCCTAAACGATGCAAAGGTGTATAAGGGCGGTTAACAGGTATTAGAGGATAAACGAGTTAAGGAAGTTGTAACTCGCGTTTTTTGGGAAAATCGAGAGGTGTTTAACATTACCAAAATGTCATGTTTTAAGGTATTTGAATGATATGATATCCGTTTCATAAGTCTTGAAGTCAAACGAGTTATGAAACAAAAGTCGACAAAAGTTGTCGCAACTTAGGTTCACAATTTTACTTAAACGTTAGGTCAAATGTTTCTGCAATTTTCTCCCAATTTACAAGGAGTTACGGGGTGACCTACCTACCAAATTAAAGGTCTATGAGTCTAGTTTCCAATGCTTCAAACCGTTTGTCAATAAGATCTCGGAGTATTGAGATAATTGCATTTCCGTAGAACTGCGCAAGCTGGTAGGTGACAAGTAGGTGCATCACCTACTTGCCAAAATTAAGGGCTAAAAGTTAAAAGCCCCAAGTCGGTTAAGAGAGGGATTTTAAAAGCTTCTAAAGCCTGCTAATTCATTATCATTTCACAGCTTCAAAACCTAAAAGAACCCCTGCAACCCCTCCCCAAAATAACACCACACAAACCCTAATCGATTTTCCCTTCTTTCAAGTTCTAGTTGAAGGTAAACCCTAGAGTTGAGGAACCAAAGCAAGGGCTGAGTTATCTAAAAAGAAAGGTGAGTTTACTGCTCTATTTAATACATCTTTTCTACTATTAAGTCTTGGTAATTCGTTCTATGTGTGTAAGAACTCACGGGACGGTGATCGGAAGCCGTGAGTTCGAGTTATTCACTTGTAGCGGACTGTTTTATGGACTATTTTGTGTTGCTGTAAAGCTGCGTGTTTCACTACTTATTTGTGGAGTTTTGGAGGAGAAAGGGTGTGGAGAAACACCATATATGCTTAGGGTTGTGGCCTGATAGTTGTTCATACCATTTTCGGATCGTTTGACACGACTATAGTGGCCATCGTATGTATGAAGCGATTGGCTTGTGAGTGGAATATTTTGGGAGGTTCAATATGATTCTCATTGATGTTGTTTGGCTGTTTGGTGGCTGTTTTGACTTGTGTGAAGTCATATATATAGGGGAGGTGCTGTCCGTTTTATTGCAAAATAGGTTACAGTCGATACATAATAGTTGCGACGCCTGAACGATAATGCTAGTGTCCCTTCTCTTATTGTAGACTAAGAAGTCGTGGAAGTTTCATAGCTTGAGATTGCAAAGTATTGCAAGGTATGTGAGACTATCCTTTTCCTTCTTTTGCACGACTCTAACTGTACACAATGCAATGAACGCACCCCAAAGATACTCTACTCTTAGAAGGTAGCAGTACGTATATTGTTTCCCCTCTTATGGGAGGATTGATATGTTATTATTTCACCATGGTAGTATGACTCTTATAAGTCCAGCATGCATTATCTATTTTACTTTACCGCGCCGCGCTATAGTCGGCCGGGCAGGCACCTATTGTGCAACTATACATATGTATATGTTTTACTCTACTTAGTCGCGCTATAGTCGACAGCTATGTTACTCTACCGAGCCGCGCTATAGTCGGCCGGGTATGGCACCTATTGTGCAACCACTGATCAGTTGGGTATGATGATGAGGAGGCCCACAGAGGCATATGTATGAGATGATGATGAGGCCCACAGAGGCGTATATATGTATATGATGATTTTCAAAAGGATATAAA